>CM052705.1:2115082-2141356 GCA_028551405.1 Uromys caudimaculatus
GTGTAAAAGTAAATTGGGCTACCACTGAAATTTTGATAATTCAGCACTGAGAGTTTTCAATGGAGAGTCTAGGGAAAGAGCAGGGAGCAGGAGACACAGAGGGCAGGCAAACAAGAGTTAAGTGTCTAAGGAGTGATTCAGTGTTTCTTAGCTCCTATGAACCAATGTATACCAATGTACCCCCTCAGCCCACACACACAGAGGAGCAGACTGGTAAGAACCTTGGCAGCAAAGCCAAAGACTCAGTTCCACGCCCATAATGAGCTTTAGGACTTGGGTGACTTCACCTCATCATTTTCCTGAATCTCTGTTTCTTACACAGTGAGAGAGGGGCAAGCAGGGTCCTCCATAAGACATCAGGGGACTGTGGAGGACTGTCACTCAGACTCCTTGCCATCACAGCCCTCAGCTGCCTGCCTCTCCTGAAACCTCTTAGAGCCTGGATATTCCTTCTTGGCTCTTCACCCCTGACTTTTATCAGCATCTGTACCCAACCTTGAAGCAAAACTCTTTATCTGGCTCTGGTTTCAGATCTTCAGTGCCTTGCCTCATCTCCCCAGTGACCCTGAATGGAGCCCTTCAGGGCCATGTCTGACCATGCCATCCTTGGTGGCCAAACAACTGAGAGCTCTATCCACCTCTTGTGCATGCTAGTTAGTCACATATGCTCTACATGACTCTGGCTTCAACTGTCCTTAGACTTCTGGGGTGCACTGTGCTTCTGCACCCCAGATCCCATTCCTCGTATGCAGGCTAGCACATCCTTCTTTTAGCAGAGTCTGGCTCTGCTAGGTCCAGATTCTAATATCTGCGTTACTACTAACCAGCCCGGGAAACATCTGGCAAGCTCTGTCCTGACCCTTAAGCTCCTGATGGGTCCAGTGTTGTTGTGTGAATCGGATAACATGCAAGGGAAGTGCCCAGGACAGGGTCGTGACTCTAGTGAGTTGTCAAAAGGATGGTGATTACAAGCGGGGTATTCCAGTTCAAGCAGCATTCCCAGGGGAGCTGCCTATGCCACTTTGCCATCACGGTCCTTTCTTTATTTGTACCCACCCTTTGCATGGACCTGCTTCTCCAGCTAGGACACACTTTTAAATCTATTTAGGCATTCTCCATCTTCTTTCTCATAGATGGTGAGCTCCCGGAGGGCAGGACCCCTGTGTATTCACTTTTGAATCTTCAGAGCCTGGCTCTGTTATTTCACATGGCAGGCATTTTCCTAACTGCATATGCATCCTGGGGCAGTTAGCAATCCATCAACAGGCTTCACAGACTATCACCATTTGCCCTGCCCAGTGCCAGCCTCTTCACAGAATCAGGACTGTCCACGGAGACCAACACCTTTGAATATACCAGAACCCCCTTCCTTTGAGTTTGTGTCCCCTGGGTAGCCTAGTCAGGTCCCTCTGACTGAGTGACCCAATGTCCTTCGTTCTCACTCATCCTGAGGACTGGAGGGGAACTTATTCACCAAATACCCAGATCGCCGCCTCCTCTCTCTTCCTCCCGGTGAGCAGAGAACAGAATGGCAAGACCCCAACGTGTCTGTGATAGCTCCCAGGTCGTTTGGCTCATTGTCAGGGGTGGCAAGTGCTTATGCACATGATGAGGCCCAGAGAAAGGTCTTCATCAAGGAGGGCTGAGCAAGGGTCACATGACTGGTCAAGTTCCTAAAAATAGTCTTCATGTCCAGAACTCTCTATTCTCTGCGCCCATGACACAAGGATGGACTGAAAGCCTGGTTTACCTCACTCCCCTCCCCAAGCCCACTTCGTTTTTATACTGCTCCGAGGTTAATAGCCATGTCGTGTGGGGTCATAGAAGACATCTGTGTCTCAGATAATATGCTTACGATGATTACCACACGTAATTGACTGACCTTCCCGCATTCTTTCTCGGCTGCAGGCCGAGGCTGATAGGACGAAGCAAAGCCATCCGAGTTTATTTTCCTTCACACACCATTGTGTGGCCGAGCAAATATTTCAGCAAGCTTTGAATGAACTACCTTTTCAAGCTCAAGGTTTTCAGAGTTCAAATAGGAAGCCATGACAAACCTAATATTAGATTTTAAGGCAACGTTGGGTCATCCTACCTGGGGTACAACTGTAGACATCATGGAAAATCAGAGTTTGGGGGCTGAGAATTGAGGAGCCTAGTTCGACAACTTCATCCTTCTGTGCTTGGCCTTGTGAGTGCAAGCGGTGTTCTTGAAAAAAACATTTTTTTTAAACAACAAGGTTTGTTTGTTTGTTTGTTTGTTTGTTTGTTTGTTTGTTTGTTTAGAGGAAAGGCAACATTAGCCTCTGGGTGACCAGGGTAACAGCACCTGCAGTCAATCTACCCAATCCTAGCACTGGCCAGATGAGATACAGCCATGAACTCCCGCATCCACCAGCCGTCACCTGCCTTGACAAAGGGTGTGCATGCCTAACTCTCAGCAAGCGGGTCCCACCTTGGAGACAACTGAAATGCCTGATCCCAGAGAGAATGAAAAAAGCAAGAGACACAAATGAAAGAAATCCCCCCAAAGCAAACTTCAAAATGTTACATTAAGATTTTAAAACTTCTTAATAATGTTTTACCTTAGCTCCATTCTATCTATCTAGCAATTAATCCATCAGCCTTCACGTAACACACACCTACAGGAAACACGAGTACATGTCTCTGGGCTGGATTCCACTGTGAATCACTAATGTGTTAACACTGGGGAATTCCAAGCTCCCTTGACTTTCAGCATCCCCTCTCCCACCCCACCCCTTCCAAATCGGCCCCAGATACCACAACAGATGAGGCTGAGTCTTAGCAGCTCCTCTGGGAAACAGCCCACGTCTCCAGCTCACCGGTGTGACCTTGCCCTGGTTTAAACTCCCTGTGTTTGCACTCAAAACCTCACAGCATCTCATCAAACCTCTAATAGGGCTGCCTCTCAGGAGGGCGAACCAGAGGCGAGTGTTAACAGGGACGTTTGTCACTGAATGTTATCCCAAGGTGCCACTTCACAGTCGTGTTAAGGGGCGACACCCTCAATGGAGTCCTAGTTACCTTTAGAGAAATCTACCTGGAATGTTAGCTCACCAATATTTTATGAAAGTTGTCCATGGCTTTCTGTTGGTGACGGAAAAACACGGAAAAGGGGGCGGAGGGAGGAGGTGGCCACTGCTTAACAGAAAAATTATACATATTCTAAACATATGGGTGATCTTTAGAAAGCTCAGCATCACTTCATAATTATAATCTACAAGTTTTAATTAACTAAAGCTCTGCAAATCATAATGCCTTATTAAAATGCAATTAATCCTTTGATTAAAAAACAAAAAGCACAAGTATTTACAACGAAAACACAAGTAGAATAATTACAAATATCATGTACCCATTTCTTTTATTCCGGTGTCACTTATGATGTTACCAGCTCCCTTCATTAATTCAAACACACACATTATCTCCCGTCCACAGCAGCGTGACTGACAGTGGCCACCAAACACACAGCACTATATCCTATTGATTTCGGCAAATCCCGAACAATGCCATTTGCATGCTTGTTTCTGTAATAATAAAGATATGCCATTCAGAATTAAAGCCCGGCCAGGCTAGTGGCAACTAATTGTGTTGTATGTAATGAGTGCAATTTCAGTTTGATATCACCCTCAGCTTTTCTTGCCACGCGCGCTAAGTACTTTCAAGTCTTTGTGGGGAAATAATTGATTTTTTTGTGCTGTGGGCACAAGAAAATTATTATGATCTTTTGAATAATGCCAAAGAAAAGACCATGAATGATTTAAATTGGTATATGAAGAAGGTTTCGCCGTGGACTGCGGCTTGACTGACATCCTGCTAATGCCGTATCTAGATTAGCAGTTCTTAAGGAGGTAGCTGATACGAAACTGGTAAAACAGAAAAGGTTGCTGCTGACGTTGGGGGGTGGTGAGGATGGCTGCTCCATCTTCGGTGTTATCCAGGGAGGACCGACAATTTGGGGATTTAAGGCATGACACGATTACATAATTGCCTGGCCTTCACCACTCAGGGTATGCTTCAGCTGATAAATGACACATTTGAAATGGGCAGATAGGAGAGGGCTGAACTGAGATTGTTACCCGGCTGCAGTTCACTTGGGCGGACCCACCTGCGGTGGGCAGACCCCCAGGTCTGGCACATGAAAGTTAGTTAGCATCTTTTTCTGACATCCAACTCCGGGAAGAAATGGGGAGTAAGGGAGCTACTTTATTCCTTAATCTTCCCATTAGGAACAACTGCTTAGTCCTGCTGTGAGCTTGGCTTGGGTCTGTCAGAAGAGTTAAAGTTGTGTGTGTGTGTGTGTGTGTGTGTGTGTCTGTGTCTGTGTCTGTGTGTCTGTGTGTCTGTGTGTGTGTGTCTGTGTGTGTGTCTGTGTGTGCGAGAACCCAAGGCCTTTTGCTCTTAACATCTTTTTTTTAACAAGCAAGGAAACCTAAACCCAGACAAGTTTCCTTTGTGTCCATGAAACCTTTCATCTGTAAATCCAGCCAGGACAACTGGTCCCCCTCCCTTGCCACCTCCCCCCCCAGCCAAGCTTACCATTCCCAGTGTGGCAGCTTGGCCATTACAGACAGGGAAATAAACACCTCAGAAGAGATGGATCACCAATTCAAAACACATTTCCACCTTAAAATGCATCCACCTTCCGAATCTCATTCTTTAGAGGGGGACTGTTGTTAATTTAGTTGGTCATAACTAAATAGTTTCTAATCTGGAGCAGGAGGCTGCTGGGAATATTGGACAGTTTAAAGGTTAATCACCATCGCCTGGTTACACAAGTGAGGCAGAACTAATTCCTCCAAAGGCAAATGGCTTGCAGTTTTATCAGCAGCGCAGATTAGAAGTGTTAATATACAGAACAGAATGGACGCTTGAGGGCCGGTTCTCTCCTTATCGGCAAACTTTGCAACAGAACTCAGTTTCTGCACAACCTCTGCACTTCTATAATAAGGCCCCTTATTTTGCCTCTCGAGCAGAACTATCAAACAATCCTGTCCAAACCACTGCCACCAAAATCAGGGTATTACAGACCACGGCTAATTGGAAGATCACTATAATGAAGGAAAAGATAAAATACTTTGGCTGTTGGCCTAAAATGTGGATCAGCACAACATAGGAAGCTATCTTGCTATGTCACATTCTGAGAGATTTACATAAACAATAAACTCAATCCAACAGCAACCCCCACACACACCAATACATCTTTGTTTACAGTCAATGCAACCTACAGACAGACTGGAGAGACGGGAGAGGGTCTTTACATAAGGCAATATGATTAGGCCAGCAGTTTTGCAACCGTGCAGGAGAGCAGGAGCTGTGCATATTTCCTCTCTTGCAATCAGCAGGGAGAAAATGGTTTTTAATGTTCTCCATGCTTCCTATATCATAGATATTTAAATATTTGGACCACTCAATATGCTAAAACGCTCACACTAGCGGCACAAATTGACTCCGGTGATTCTGTGAGGGCTGCAGGTGCCTTTCCAGGGGAAGGAGAAAATGGAGTGCGTGGAAAGAGGAGGTCAAAAGGCTGCTGGGAGCTGCTATCCAAGTGACTCGGTGGGTACCGGGAGGAGGAGTGCCGGCGCAGGTGTCAGAGGCTCCTGCTTCGGGAGAACAAAATCAGAGACAACCAACCTAACAGGCAGGGTCTCTTTGGTGGGGAATATACTTCTACCCAAACCGAACACTGTGAGAGGGAGAGACGTGAGGGATGCAGGCCCACCCACTCGCCTCTGTCTGAAAGCCTGGTTCCATTCCTAAATGTGTGAGGCGGCCAGGCGAAGTCACCCTCAAGCACTGGACAATGTCTTCACGCTGGCTTCCAGATTTCCCTGGGTGCCCTAAAACCTGTCCTTCCAGAATCTCTATAGACAGGTAAGAAGAGCAGGGCTTCTGTGAGGTCAACACGGACTTCTGTTGTTCCTCTCCCACTCCCTCTTTCTTTTATATTACGGGATTTTGTAAGGAGCCGTGTCTTTCTCCTGCCTGGCCCACAGTCCGCAGAAGAGACAGAGTTCAGTCAGGGTCTTCATACTCTACCCACTGCCTACTGTGTTGAGTGTGTGTCTACTGAATGCTGTGGATGCTACAGAGGGTGCAGACTGCTCCAAAGAATCAGAGACGTTTGTGTGAGATTAAGATGCAGTCTGAGGCTGTGCTACAGGAGACAAACTGTCACAGAGCAATGGAGAATCGAGGCTTGGAAGGACAGCTGACCATTGGCTCCTTAGCCAAGGCAAGAAGTGATTTTTGTTTCCAGTGCTTACATCCACCACTTTACTAAACTAGCATAATCCCTAACTATATTCTAAATATTTGGCTTTATACCAGCCCGTCGAAACCTGTGGGTCGCCATCCCTTGGGGGGATTGAATGACCTTTTCACAAGGGTCACCATGGGAGCACAGATATTTACATTACAATTCATAACAGTAGCAAAGTTACAGTTAGGACGTAGCAACAAAAATAATGTTCTGGTTGGCGATCACCACACCATGAGGCAGAGTATATTAAAGGGTCACAGAGGCGGGAAAGTTGAGAACCCCGTCCCTGTGCCTACAGGTAAGTGTAGTCCTCACCCCTCCTCAAGGAAACTTCTCTTTGCTCAGATGGTGACTATTACAGGAAACCACAACCAATCAAAATGCAGAGATGTGGATCCCAGGCCTACCGGCTGCATCCACAAAACAACTCCAGCACCTAAGGCTCAGGACACTCCAGGAGAGAAGGAGGCAAGGTGCAGAGACCCGGCTAACTTGCTGTGAAACCCTGTTTCCTAGTGATGTCAGAAGTTCTGTAGATAAAGCCATACCAACACGACTGTCTAAACATGGGCCAAACAAATACAACGACAATAGAAAAGAAAGAAAGAGCCAGGAGGCAGTGGTGGCACAGGCCTTTAATCCCTGCACTCAGGAGGCAGAGGAAGGCAGAACTCAAGGCTAGCCTGGTCTTCAGAGCAAGTGCCAGGAGAACCAGGACTACACACACAGAGACCCTGTCGGGGGTGGGGGGGTGGAGGGGGAATGGAGAGGGAGAGGGAGAGAGAGAATTGCTTTGAGAGTTCAAAGAAGACTAGACATAACATTGTTGAGAATATAGTTCATTCTCATGTTTAGCTGTTTGCTTGCTCACCGAGTATGCACTGAATTCCTACTCCGACCCTGATGTCGTAGAAACTGGACTTGTACACATGGAGCAAGGTACCTGCTGTTTAAGTGTGACCTACACACAACAGAACGAACTCTACACATCAGGTGCTCACATGAGCGAGTGTTCTCGCAGGAGGAGCTGTGGTTTCAGTGAGTCCTAGTGAATGCCAGAAGGTGCAGATCTCAGGGTGCAGAGAGGCCTGGGTGAAAAGGGAGGGCCTTTGCTGGCCATGGGTCTGGCTGGTTGTTACCTGAGGGAAATAACGCCTAGCAGTAATAGTTAGAGATGGGAAATTTTGCTACATATTTTTGTTGCTGGTGAGGTTCAGCTGAGAAAGAAAATACTGACAACACAGGGAAGACATTTTCTGGAAGAGAATTCCAGAGAACTTACTTTTTTTAAAAAAAAAAAAAAAAGCAAAACACACCAGCCAGGAGTAATGAAGGAGTATGAGGCTGCGGAGTGGTGGAGGGGGTGTGGGGGTGATGAAGGGAAAAGTAGATTCTGGACTAGGATTGTTGAGAGGAGGAACAGCTAGAAGATTGTGAGGACTTCCAGAGAGTTCTCAGAGGCCACTTGAGATTCCTGGAGAGAAATTGAAAGTGAGACCAATCAGCAGAGCCATGTGTATGTCTCTAGCTAGCTTCCACGACCACATAGAAAGGGACTCCATTTTTTCCCACCTAGGAGAAAAGTCTGGGGCCTCAAAGACCAAAGAGACTTCAGGAATGCACAGATCATTTTATGTAGGAACTGGAGCAATCCTTGGGCTCCTGCTGCCAGAAATCAGCACTCAGGCCTTGCTAGGCCCTGGGCCAATGTGCTTCCAACTAGCTGGGTAAGCCAACAGGCTGCCCTGGGTAGCAGGAGGGGGGAGCCTGGGGGCAGAGAAGGCATCGGAATACCCAGCTGGCAAGTGCTGACCACAAGGCAGGAAGCTCTCCAGAACTTCTCACCACTGATGGGAACCATGGTCTGTCAAGGGATGCGACTGTCAGAGATGACATCACTGGGAGCACATTACTCCTCTGCATTTCTATGTGTGCACGAGGCACATGGGCACCTCTCTATCTTCAGAGGAAATGTCTTCCCCTCAGCCCAGCTTGACCATCCGAGGTCCTAAACTTGGCTGTCCATATTGTGAGTAGTCATGAGTGCTCCTTTATGGTAGGTACTGTTCCCATCATGTCTGCAAGATTGTATGCCATTCTTTAAAGAGCTTCCCTTCCTGTGAGCCTAGCCTCTGAGAAGACCAAGTCTGAGCCATGACAGATAAACTTACTGAGAATCAGATAAAAGTCCCCAGTCGCTACTTAACCCAGTGCTGATTGCAGTAACTGAGTGTGATTTCTTCATCTGCGGTTCCTGCACTGGATATTTGTAGTTTTATTATACTGGACATCAGATACTATGCTGACTCTATTGCTGTGATAAAACAATGTGGTCAAGGCAATTTATAAAAGAAACCATCACTTATGGTCCCAGAGGGTTAGAGTCCATGCTGACAGAGCAATAGCATGTTGGCAGGGACAGCAGAGAACTTGCAGCTCAAACCATAAGCAGGAGATACAGCTAACTCAAAGTGTCCCAGTCTTCTGAAAGCCTGCCCTGACATACCTCCTGCAACTGGGGCCACAGTTCCTGCAACTGGGCCACACCTCCTGCAACTGGGCCACACCTCCTGCAAATGGGCCACACCTCCTGCAAATGGGCCACACCTCCTGCAACTGGGCCACACCTCCTGCAACTGGGCAACACCTCCTGCAACTGGGCCACACCTCCTCCAACTAGGCCATACCTCCTGCAACTAGGCCACATCTCCTGCAACTAGGCCACACCTCCTCCAACTAAGCCACACCTCCTGCAACTGGGCAACACCTCCTCCAACTTGGCCACATCACCTGATCTTTCCCAAACAGTTCCATCAACTGGGTCCAAGTATCCAAACATGTGAACCTGTAGGGGACATTCTCATTCAAACTACCACACTATGGTTACAAGAATTAATAACAATGAGCCTTCCGGAAGACTCTCATTGTTTTGGGGGCAGAGCATGCATGAAGATTCTAGCACTGGTGCAGAAAGAGTTTGTGAGAGAATTGAGATCTCCCTGGGTTTCCAGAAGTTTCTCAGAGCAGGTAATGCTGTAACCAAGCTCAAACAATATGTGGATAGTCCTTGGGAATCAAGGCAATTAAGGGCAGAGGGAGAGTTGAGATGGACACTCAGAGGAGAAGAAATAACAAGACCCAGAAACGTAGGCCAGGACGGAAAACAGCTTTAGTTAAAGGCGGGTATATTCGATGTTCACGAGTCGACAAAATATACTAAATAAGGCATTAAGTAGAAACATGCAAGAAGCAGGGTTATGACTTGATAATGACCAGAGACATGCAGAAGGTTAATCCTGTGCTATGTCATGGTTTAAGTGAGAATGCCCTGTAGTCTCCTGTGTTTACAGACGTGGTGGCAGCTGGTAGTACTGTCCTGGGGCAATTACAGAATTGTTCTGAAGTGGAGCCCACTTGTAGAGATGCCACTGGGAACTGGCCTTGGTGCATTAGAATCTCACCATGTTTCTGGTCATTTCTCTGCTTCTTGCTGCCACGCCTTTGCTGTGGTGACAAACCGAAATCTCTCTGAAGCCATGAGCTAAAAAAAAATCACTCCTCCCTGAAGTTGTCTGTGTCTGTGTTTTGTCACAAAGAAGTAAAAAATAATTAGTATATTTTTCTAGAAGCAGTGATTCGGAGTTTGCTGGTTCAGTGTTCAAAACATCTCTATAGAATGAAATCTCTAAATAATAGAACTGAGAGCAAAAGGGAAGCCATTTGTGGAGTTAGAGTTCCTAGGCCCTTGGAAGTTGCAGTAGCCTAACGCATAGGAAACCCTTTGGCAATAGAGACTCTTGTATGTGAAGAATCAGGGTACATGGGGCCTTTGAACACACAGAGACGCTTTGTTGTTGTTGTTGTTGTTGTTGTTACATGTTCTTTTTCTGTACAAACACTTAGGGCTAAGTCCTCAGACCTCCCCCCACCCACCCTAAGTCCTCAGATCTTGGCTCCAGATCCTGGTGATGGGATCCAGAAGTCCCTGCCAAATACCACCCCCCACTTTGACAGGCCCGGCTCCTCTCTTCTTTCTGGCCTTTCTGCTCCTCCGACCCCCTGCTTCCTGCCATCTCCTTTCAGATAACTGCTCCTCTTCCCAGGCTTCCCTGGTGTATACATGCTTCTGAGTTTTAGCCCCTTACCTGGCGCAGTCCCTCAATGCCTGTCTCACGCTATGCAGCTCACCATTGGCAGACCCAACCCTTTCAGTCGACATTTTGCACAGAGCTGGATCACATCTGACACAGAAGTCAGTGGTTAGAAGACAAATGCCTCATCAAGGATACGTGGAAGCTGGTCACAGAAATGGAGATGAAGACTCCTGGGAAGTGAGGGAGGCGCCCAGGAGCACAAAGGGGAGCTAGAAAGTCTCTCTGCCTCTTTCGTCTCCCCTCCACCTCATTCTTCTGTCCCTCCATATTTCTCCTCCTCCTCTCCGGTCTTCCTTCCTTGCCCCCTCTGGTTCTCTCCGTCTTTCTCCTGCACGTGTGGGTTTTCTTGCTTCCCTTGGCCAGCCTCTGCTCTGAGGTTTTGCCTGGCACTGGGCTTAGGGTTCACCTGGCATTTGTTCTTCCTTCCACTCCCCAAGGCCTCTGTCTCATATTCCCACTAACAAACGCTTATCTGTACAAGGAAGGACCTGGTTGGCTCTGTTTTCATAAACCTGTCTGCAGTCAAAGGCTCTGGTCCCACCAGCCACAGCCGGAGAGCCAAGGAAAGAAGGGAGATCATTTCTCAGTCCTCAAAGCCTTCTCCAGAAGGGTGGTAGACAAAATTCAGTTCATGAAAGAGATCTAGACCCCCAAATATGTTATTTATAGTCATTTCGCAACCAAGGTCATACATACTCCATAGTAAGAGAAACCCTCTGGCTGTATTTTAGGGACCCTTATTCTGTCTTTCATGTTGCTTCTTTGTCTATAGGAAGGAGCGGCAAAGTCACTTATGATACTTGACCGTGGCTTTAGAACTGTCTCCTAGGGACCTTTTAGCTTCTGCCTAAGCTCCGAGTTGTCTCTCGTCAGCATTCCATGAGTCACGGGTGGTCAATCAAGGGCAATTGTCCTACAGAGAGGCTTCAAGTGGGCTGAGGGCAGGAAGCTGAGGTAGTGTTTCTGTAACACAGAAGGGTCCATCTACAGAGATGGAGAGATGGGCTGGGTTGATTTGACAGGCAGGAGGAAGAAATTCAAAGGGGGCCTCTCAGCCATGGCCATCTGAGTCAGGTGGGTCTTACAGATGGAGGTTAGGGTTGGTCTGGAGGAAAGAGGATATGTTACAAGCCCGATCCCAGTCTTCTCCCTCCATGAGAGTGGCACGGCTGGTGGGAGAGGAAGCTGCTTGTTCTTCCCCATGTTTCTGCCTCTGTCTAGAGGGAGAACAGACCTCATCCTGGCTGTCCCCAGGTGAGTGTCAGGGAACTGTCTGGGTTCTCTCTCAATAGGAGGAGAACAGACTCCAGAGGGAATGAAAATGAGGACATGACCGCTCCTAGGTGTGGTTGAGGAGAGGAGAAAGTTTTTATTGTAGATATGAGGGAGAGAACAGCCAGAGGCATCTGGAAGGATCCAGACTGAACATGGCCAGCAGAATAGAGGTAAGAAAGGAGGGAGGGAGGGAGGGAGGGAGGGAGGGAGGGAGGGAGGGAGGGAGAGAGGGAAGAAGAAGAGGAAGAAGAAGAAGAGGAGGAGGAGGAGGAGGAGGAAGAGGAGGAGGAGGAGGAAGAGGAGGAGGAGGAAGAGGAGGAGGAGGAGGAAGAAGAAGATGATGACCAAGAGAGCAAAGAGAACAAGAGACCAAGAGAGTGCATGGCTGAAATGGCTGGATTCTATAGGAAAGAGAGGCTGGGGGAAGGGAAGGGAGGCTCAGAGGCTGGAGAGGTTTAGGAGAGAGGACCCAGCTGAGGTGGCTGAGAGGAGCCAGGACTCCATAACAGGTACTTGTGATACTGGGGGAGCCTGGCCAGCAACTGCTTTGATATATTAATAGGCCCCCAGTTAGCCATTTGTCTTCAGTTTCTTTGAGACCTAACAGAGAGCTTATTGGCCACGACACACACAAGACCTATGACCATCGGGCTCATTTCCTTGACCACTTCCTGTCTTGAATATACCTGGCGAGGGGGCTAGGTAGCTTAGGTAGCATATTAGGCAAACACTGAAGATATGCTTCCTGCTTTCACGGTTCTTTTCTTCTCTAGCGCACATGCTTTAGACTTTCCTGGCCTACATCTATCAGTGTTGGGCACAAAATAGACATAGATTTGGGGAATAAGAATAGCAGTTGCCAGCCGTGTTCTCCAGCCATGTATTTGAAGTGAACTGGTTTTGTTCAAAGGCCTGCCTGCTGTGAGAGGATTCGGTATTAGCCCAGAGCCTCTTAAAGATGGACTTTGACAAGTGGCCAGAGACTGGGCTGGAGAAATGGCTCAGCAGTTAAGAGCACTGGCTGCTCTTTCAGAGGACCAGGGTTCAAATCCCAGTACCACATGGTGGCTCACAACTGCCTGTAACTCTAGTTCCAGGAGATCCAACACCCTCACACAGATGTGCATGCAAGCAAAACACCAATACACATAAAAGTAAACAAATTGTTTTTAAAAGAAAGACAATTGACCAAAGATCTTTGGGTTGCTAGCTACTCAACACCTCAGGGTCTCGGAAAGGGAGGGCTGCTTTGTTCCAGGGCACCCCTGAAACCAGGGCTCTAAACAGGCAGCATTGGGGAAGGGGACTGTTTCTTTCACATGACCTCACTATTCCCCCTCTAAATCCTTCCAAGTGAAGAAGGGGGACGTGTTAGGGACTTCTGCCTTGGTTGCTCTTTGATAGAGGAAGAAAACAGCCAAGAGAGCTTCTGAGAATGAAACATTTTTCTTTTCATTTGCAAGAAGTTGGTTTAATGCCTGTTAGCTCCTGCTTGAAATTATTCTCTGCTATGACATCAGAACCACATAGGCAGTTATATGTACTGCTTGTCCATCACCCTGGAGGTCAGCATATAGACGGTCTTAGAGGTCCCCATCTTGGTGAACATTCCCGCCCCCTGGAAAAACATGAGATAAGCTCTGAGAACCCGATTGCACCTGAGGGCTTCTAGAATTGAACCAGACCCTCTGGAAGAGACATGTGTCTTCTGTATTGTGTCTCCCAGTCAGCCCTTAGAAAAGCGAGTCAGCCTTGTGCTGTGTTCAGTGATGAGAATTGGCCCCACGGGACTCACCCGAGTTGCAGAAAGTGGGCCACTCACAGCTACATTCCTCTATGTCCCCGAGGACATTCATCCCTCAGAAGTAAAAATCAGCCCAAAGAAAACCAGGGCTTCCGCAGAGTTCAGATACGGTTGTACACTCACTTCCAAGTGCCTTTATTTTAACGTGGTTGTCGGGACAAAGGAGACACAGCTATTTGAAGTCTTCATTGTATTATTGCTATCAACTTCACCTCAGCGGAACTTACCACCCCACCCCTCCTTGGCAGTGTAAGAGAAGCCTGTTTCTCATCCCATGGCAAAGCTTGCCTTTCCCCTCTGCTCCTGAGTAACAAATAATGGCCACAAAAGGACTTCTCGGGCGCATGCAGAGGTGGGTGCTGATGTGTAATTGGCTCCATCTCTCGCAGTCATGGTTCTACTTGGGCCCAAAACTCCTTTGCAAAAAGAATCATTTGGTTCTAACGTGGAGTCCCTTAGTAACATGGTCCCAGTGCGTGACACAGCAAGCCCTGGTCCTGGTCCAGATGCCTATTAATGACCACGACTAAAACCACTGCTCCTACCTAGGCTGGATCACACACTCAACTCTACCCTGTCTCCTCCCCTGACTCCTCTGACCCACATCCCCACTGTCCTTCAGGGTAAACTGAGGCTAGTGAGCTTATAATAGGAAACATCTAGAAAAAAATTACTACCACAGTAAGCCCCAAGGCTTCCCTAGAGAACTGAGAATTTACAAGCACCCTTGTGGCTCCTTCCTTGGTCCCCACCTGGCTTTCAGTGGCAAGTCCTTCAGAAGCTTGAAGCCTCCTTGTCGGTAAGTTTAGGGCTAGAAATCTGTTAAATCACCCAGCAAACCACAGAGATAACAGCCCCAGGAAAACAAAACAAAACAAAAAAAAACAAAACAAAAACAAAACAAAAGCAGAATAGGTAGAAAAGCAATGACCCCTCCTATTCCCTGATCTGATTCTCGATTTATGCTTTCTTTCTTATCTAGAGCCACAAAACCAAAAAACATACAAACAACTGCCCCCCCCAAAACCAAACCCAACAAACAAAATAACGCACCAAACTCAATGCCTTTCTCCCACCTGTGAGGAGGGCAGTGTCCCCTAGTCTTCATAGCAATGTCCACTGACTTGAGCCTCCAGCAAGAAGCAGGTTGATTGGCAGGCAGTGGCTTTCCAGTGGGCTTCCTTCCAGCCTTGAACGCTCTCCACTCATCCCACTTTGCTTCCACCTCATTAAACATTTCTCATTTGGCTTGCCTGATCTGATTGTTCTTAAATGTATTCTTTTGCTCTTTTGTGTTCCGCTGGTGCCACCTCTGCTAATATTCTTATACTTTGTAGCAGGAGATGCAAAGGGTCCATGTGGAATCTTCTCTTCACCTGGGGCTTTTTGTCTGACTCTTGGAAGGCAGGCACAGAGCCCCGGGGGATGCTGCACCATTGATATTGTTTCTTCTTCACCTTTGAGAAACTTAAATGCTTTTCCTGATCTCGTCTTGGGAGCGTGTTCTGAGCTGGAACATCTCTGAGGTCTGGGTTCTAGAACGGAGTGGAAAATGCAGTGGATAATTCATAGAGGACATTGCCTGTGCTGTAGAACATGCAGCAAACACTTGAGTGAAGATGTGCACGACAACCAAAGACTTTTAAAGAGCCTCCCCTTGGCATTCAGCACACTGTGCATGAGATTGGCCAAGGTACGAATATAAAGACTGCTCTTGTCCAGCTGTCCTGTTCACATTCCCTTCCTTCTGTCCTTCTACCCATCTCTCCCTTTCCTTTTCAAATCCACCCATGTCAAATTGGTCCATTATTATCTTGCTTCAAAAACAAGCAAGATGAGATTTTAAAATGACCAAAGAAAACCAAAGAATGAGTGCTAAGTCGTGGAGATCCAAGTTTACAACTTCAATCAGAACTGATCAGACGACTCTGCTCCCTTCAACCCACATTCTTGGAGAGTGAGCAGAAACCTTTGCTGCCATCTGAATCTGTGGCCCCGGCTGAGTGTGACATCTGGGAAACTGTGAGTGAGCTTCCCAGGTCCCGGACAAGGCTGTCAGTCCACACCCTTTAAGAACTGATTCTGTTGAGGCTGCTTAAAGAGCTGGTTCTGGGGCATACAGGCTCCCTCACCACACACGTGACTAAGCTGAGACCCAGAGAAGTTAAGTGTACTCCTGGGTAAGACGGGGAGAGGAAGAGGTAGGCAGAGACCTCTGCAGCTCAATTGTCGGGAGCCAGTCAGTGGATAGATATCTGGAGCCCAGTCAATAGCTAGAGGCTTCATGGGTAGAGGACTCCAAGACCAAATTTTCCAGGAACTTGTGCCCTGCAGCCCCATGGCAGCCTGCCCCTTTCTCCCCTCCCCTCATGTTTTAAAACACCCTTCCTCTATCACCACATGTGTAAAGGAGGGACAAGAAGAATTTGCAAGCTGAGCAAGGGCATGGACTTAGGGATGAGTCACTCAGCCATTCTCAAGTTGTGCGCGCGCACACACATACATGCACGCACATGCACACACACACATGCACACACATACACACATGCACGCACACACACATTAAATGAAAAATTTTAAACTTTAAAAATAAAAACCAGGTAGAGTACTTGCCTAGGATACAGAAGGTATACTCAAGGTTTGGTCTCAGTATCGTACATGTACATACAAAAGTATGGTTTGGAGACCCCCCCAGGGGTCACTGAAACACTTCTGGAGGCTCAGAGGTCAAATTTATTGTCATTTCAGTATTAAGATGAATTTTCACCCCCACTCTTTCAGGAAGACACACTGGCATTTTCCAGAAGCTACATAACCATGACCTCTTAAGAGACAAGGAGCAGATACTAACATCTGCTGTCCCTAAGTCGCACTCTGAAGACATTTGCAACTAAGAATGCACCTGCTCCCATTGACTCTTAGCTGTGGGAAATAGTTCAGTTCGTTTTTTGTTTTTTTGTTTTTTTGTTTTTTTTTTTTAAATAACAATATGCTATTTATGCTACTATATAACAGGCTTTTGTGTTATTTTTAGAGTCAATTAATAAATGTAACACTTCTCAACTTTAGCTTCTAATGCAACAAATATCAACAGAGGTAGCCCACAGAGCCAAAGTTACATTGTGTTCTCAATACTTTATTAAAGTTCTTCAGAGACCTAAAAACTCTGAAAAGCTTTTCACAGGGATGGCGATTTTATCTGCCTGGCTGATAGTGAGGGTCCCATCCCCCTCCCTGCCCCATTTCCATCTCTTTTTATTCCTGGAGCCTGTGCTCATGAATTTTGGGATTACCCTTAGCTCCAGATAATCCATAAGTGTGGTTCCCAGAGGCCCTCCTTGCCTGCATGCTAATGAGGGCTGAGCAGCTGTGAGGGGATGGGAGCTTAATGGGTCCCTGGAACATCTCCACAGAGAGCAGAGCTTTCCCGTTTCTTCTGTAGAGACTCTCTTATCGCCTCTGGAATGACCTGTCTCATCCTACACAGTTTCACCAACCCAGCAAGCAGCCCAACTCAGGTCCGGTCTTCCAGGGCAAGAACGGGCAAAGATCCCAAGCCCAAGCCCTGCTTCACTATTGGCTGACCCCAACTGTCACTTTTCCTTGGAGATGGCAGCCAGTTGAGAGGAATGAGGGGACGCTGCCCTTTTCAGAAACTGGCTGGAGGCTAAGGGCCCCAGTTCGAAGAGCACACCCTGAAGCCTATGGGGCAGCCTGATCTGAACCACCCCACTGTGAGGGGCTGGTACCTCAAGTCAACTGAGACACTTCTGGGTTGGGGGGGGGGAGGGAAGGCAGGAGGAAGAGCTTCATGGAAGAGATACTATCACACTCCCACAAATAATGATAGCATTGCTTGTTTATAATTAGCACCGGCTGGAAATGCATCTCCTAATAATAATAATAATAATAACAACAACAACAACAACAACAACATCGTCCCCTCTGCTTCTCAGAGAAGCAAGTAGAAGCTTAGGGAGCTAAAGTTATTGGCCCCTAAGAGGTGGTGGGGCTGGGCTCTGGCTCTGGAAGTTCTTGCTCCCAGTTTAGGGGTGGAGCTATGTGTTTTGGCAGCAGCCTGTGCAGACAGTTGGTTTTCATTGCTAGCTATTGAGAGCAACCCACTGAAATCCACACACGATGATTATAAAACCTCTGCTTCACATGCCGCCGCGGGTTTACAGTGGTATCTATTTCCCATGCAGTGCATGCAGGGGACACACCAGGAAGTGTGGGCAGTCTGGGCAAACATTCTCCAACCCTTTCTTGGTAAGGTGTGGGCACGCAGATCTGGTTACACCTGCCCTAAATATCCTTTAGGTTAGACAGTCTGGCTTGCCTCCAGCAGGAGAGACCCCAGGAGTCTCTGTTGTCAGTCCCAAAGAGTGGTGCGTCCTCTGGGCTCCTCTGGGAGGTGAATGGATTTCAGGAGATGATCGCTTGAGCACCTCAGCTTTTGTGGGAGTGATTCAGCCTGACTCCACTTGACTGCCTTGTCAATCTCATGAGGGGCAGAAGGTATCGGTGACTCTCCTCATTTCCCGACAGGCACTGTGCCCCTCAGAAACTCCCTTTCCTGTATTTGTCTCAGGCTCAGCCACAGTGAGAAATATCCTGAATGCCCTTCTTCCCTGTTGGGGGAGAGAGATCAGAGGACAACCTAGATGTCAGTCCTCAGCTCCTACCTTGCTGGAGTCAGGGTCTCCCTTCTTTAGGCTGTTTATGTAGACTAGCTGGCCCACTGGCTTCGGGAGGTTCTCCAGCCTCCAGCATCTTGCTATAGGAATGCTAGGATTACAAGACATAAACCACTGCAACTGCTTTCTGGGCATTTGGCGATCTGAACTCTGGTCGTCTAGCTTGTATGGCATAAGTTTTATTCACAGAGGGTTCTCCCCAGCCCTCGAATTTACTTATTAAGGACGTGGTTCCCCTTTCCTTCCAGGCTCTGGAAAACCCACTTGTACCTGGCTAAGCTAGGCCAGCAGAGACTGGAGGCGTTGGACTGTTACAGGTTCTGGACCTTCTCATAATACACAGAAGTAGAGGGGTCTTGGGAGGGTAGTAATGTTGTCATAGGAGGCTGCGTTAGGTGAGACTTGAATGTAGGAACACTGCCTTGTGAGCACAGCATGACGAAAAGAGATGAACCTGAGTGGTGTGTGAATAGCACAGACCACAAGCTAGAGGTTTGGGGCATCGAGCCGGGCATGGTCGACAATGGCTTCACACTGCGGGCAGGGAGCACGCAAGAGGAAGGGTGCAATGAAGGAGGAGAGAACAAGACAAGAACATGGAGAATGGTAGACTCTCCAAAGGGTGGATGGGAGAGTGGAAACGCTATCAGAAGTAAACTTCAAGAATTAGCTTACAAGAGATAGGGAGCCAGTGAAAGTACAGCGCTCCAGGGACATATTACAAGGAGTGTATCAGTCAGGACATGAGGTATAATAAACATTCCAAACTCCATAGTATCTCAACACAAAAACATCACTTTTCACTCCAGACTCCACTGGCTGCACCTTTCCCCATCTTGGTTTCAAACGGTGGATCGATCTGGGACTTTCCCTTTTGCTGTAGTCACAGCCATGTGTCTTGGCTCTTCAAGCTTCAGCTCAGAAAGGACACATATCACATTGGCCAAAACAAGTTCCACCACCACACCAGCTGTCAGTGGGCAGGGATAGGTGGTCTGCCCAGGAACGGATCATAGATATTTGTAAATCCTAACAGAATTCTTCCTCAGCCTGTGGTCACGTGGCTTTCCCAGAAACAGGGCTCCTCATCCGTTATTACAAATTTTTCTTTAGACAAAGGCCCTTCAGAATTTGCTTTGAAACCACTGTGGCTCTTCCCCCAATGTCAGGGTGTCTCCATCAGCTACTCAGAAGTGAAGGTTCCCCGGAGACTCATTTTTTGCCCCCAAGCCTCAGAAGAGAAGCCACTGCTCCTGATATTGAGTTTCCCAGGCCTCTTGGTTGAGGTGAGCCTGTGTGGTTCTCCAGTTTGCCTAGTTTTATAATTTTGTAGCCTGCTGCGATTTCTGGCCTATTGATTAATGGGTCTCTCGCTCTCCCTCCACCACCGGCGACCTTAATCTTTTCTTAATTGCTTTAATGGCTGTTCAGCTTCCCTCGAACACCTCCCCCACGAAGTTGTTGTTGCAAAGCTTTTGTGTCCTAACTTCATCCTCCACGCAGGACCGTGCGAACCAATGAAAGGCGAATTCTGTCTTTGTTTACCCTTTTCCCCTCATTTTTCCCCTTTTGATTTATTTCTTCTTCTTTGGCTGTTTTCACATTTCATAGCTGCTGTAGGGGTATTGTCTGAGATAATTGAGCAAAACCAGAAAATAAACAAAATATAATGGAGTGAGGGCAAGGCAAGGTTGGCGCTCCCCCAGCCCCCACCCAACCTGACCTAGCATACCCCACTCATGTTAGTCCAAGTGCTGGACTGCCCTCGCTGTTCCTCGCCCTACAGATCCAATGGCCTGGCAAGCGGCGCTTCCTCCATGCTGGGAATGTGAGTGGGTCTTCTGGAAGGGAGGCTCAAGTTGACTGATTCTGTCCCTTCTTAGGGATGAAGTCACTCCAGGAGCTCAGCAACTAGTGCTTTGTTCATAGATTATTCACCAGTGCTTACTGAGTACCTACTGTGTGCCTAGCCTGGTGTCAGATATCACAAGATGAAGTCGATTACTAATCACAGTGACCAAGGCCTCAGGACGCACAGCAAAGCAATGCACTGGGAATCTATGAGAGTTCCAGAGAAGCAGACACTATGGTTCCTGTGGTGACAGGCAGTAGGAGGATGATAGGAAAGATAATGACAATTAAAGAGAAGGGTTTCTTGAGGTGAGCAGAGCATGGGAATGAAGGCATAGAGGTGCAGACCCTGGCTTCCAAGTGCCCAGGCGTCATCACCTTGACTTCCGAGGTGAGATGCAGTGTACAACCATTTTGCCTTGTATACAAGGTCTGCCTGCAGCAATGGGACCTCCTTTTCATTTGGTTCCCCAAGATTCTGAGAAGGTGTAGAGGACAGGAATGGCCAGCGGGTGCTACTTGCAGGTGGAAGCTCGTCTATAAACTGCAGCAGGAGACTCAAGGAGAAAGGAAGCATTTGTGCCAGTCAGTTAAGGCGTACAGAGCACGGCTGGAGAGATGGCTCAGTGGTTAGCAGCACTGGCTGCTCTTCCAAAATTGAACTCGTCCTGAGTTCAATTCCCAGCACCCACAGGGTGGCTCACAACCATCTGTAATTGGATCCAATGCCCTCTTCTGGTGTGACAGCAACTGTGTGCTCATATACATAAACATTTTTTAAAAATAATAAGAAGAAAAGATTTTACATCTGAGCCAGGTAGCGGTGGCACAGGCCTTTAATCCCAACACTCGGGAGGCACAGGCAGGCAGATCTCTGATTTCAAGGCCAGCCTGGTCTACACAGTGAGTTCCAGGACTGCCAGGGTTACACACAAAAACCCTGTCTCAAAAACCAAACAAATAAAAAATTATATTGTAGGCACCATGTTTCTGGAGGAGAGCTCAGAAGCCTTTTTCTGTCAAGGCTCAGATGGTAATAATTTAGGTCTTATATCCTATTGTAATAATTTATCTCTATTTACCACTGGACTGCACCGCTAGAGACTGCATGTGTAGAGCTAGTATGTAAGCCAATACAGTGAGGTTGTGTTCCTGCAAAAAACCCAAAAAACAAAAAGCCCTGCTGTCACATAATGCCATGTACCACCAAATATTCTTTTGATTTACCCCCAGCCTGTCTTAACTCACACACTGTGCAACAGTTGGCCGGAAGTCTGGTTTCCTCTGTCACGAGTGGCACTGCGGTGGGCGTGTGAGCTCCTTGTGTATCATCTGAACCTTTGTTCCTCACTGTTTGTGGCCCAGCAGTGTCATAGGGTGTGTGCTTCAGCTGGATGAGGGATTGATAAATTCTCTCCAGTAGTCTACACTCTAGAAGGTGGACCACCTTTCTGTCTTGGACATTCCTATTGGATCACCTTTCTGTCTGGGACGTTCCTATTGGACCACTTTCTGTCTGGGACGTTCCTATTGGACCACTTTCTGTCTGGGACGTTCCTATTGGACCACTTTCTGTCTGGGACGTTCCTATTGGACCACTTTCTGTCTGGGACGTTCCTATTGGACCACTTTCTGTCTGGGATGCTCCTATTAGATCACCTTTCTGTCACTCTTGTCAGTCCTCATCATTTTGTCCAACAGTGAAGTATGGTAAGTGATGTCTTATTTTGTTTCTATCTGTACTTCTCCAAGAGACAGGAGTTTTCTAAATGCTTATTGTCCAGGTTTCTTTCATTACGAATTTCCTGGTTTTATCTACTGCCCATTTTTTCCTATGGGATTGCCACTTTATTATTATTTTTTTAATGGTTATTTAGATAAACCTTCTGTTTATTTAAGTGTGTGTGTGAGTGTGCATGTGTATAAGTGTGTATGTGTGTGTAAGTGTGTGAATTGTGAGTGTGAGTGTGAGTTGTGAGTGTGTGTGTGACTATGTGTATGTGTGAGTGTGGGCCTGTATATGTGAGTATGTGTGAGAGTGCATGCATGCAAGTGTGCGTGTGTGAGCATATGTGTATATGTGTGTATGAGTGGGTGTGCCTGTGTGTGAGTGTGTGAGTGTGTGTGTGTGTTTATGAGTGTGTGTGTGTGAATGTATGTGAGTGTGTGTGAGCGTATGAGTGTGTATGGGTGTGTGAGTGTATGTGTGTCTCATGTGTGGAGGTCAGATGATGGCTTGGTTGGTTCAGTTCTCTCCTTTCACCATGTGGGTCCTGGGATCAAATTCAGTTCATCGGGTTTGGAATCAAGTTCAAGCCTATAACCGTGGTCTTGGCAGCTCCTAGAAAAATCTTTCTCAGCTTCAGTTTCCTCAAACGGAAATACTAATAGTTCTGACATGACCTGGTGGCTCTAATGGTTGATGAAAATGAGGCTCATCATGCCTAAATTCAGACAGAAGGACTGTGTTCCCAGAATTCCTCTCCAGAAGCCTACTGAATCTGCTTGGAAGAAAGAATGGACTAGACAAGGCAGAAAGGGGGCGTCGAAGTGACTGTACACAATGAAAGGCTGATAGCAAAGGAAACACCACAAACCCAAACCAGAAAACGCTGCAGAAGAAAGAGCTGGCCTAGGTAGAGTTGAATCGTACTATACATGTAGTCACTTCCTCCACAGGCTCACAAGTGTACGAGAGCACTCTTGGCCCTAAAGGAAGTGGTGAGGCGGGGTACGCGCTTGAGGAGGAATGGACAAGGAAACGGTGCTTGTACACGCGAACGACACTTTCAGCATACTGCTGGGTTTGGAAGAAGTGACTAAAGTAAATGGCCGTTTGCTGGGTTTGAGGCTCTCAGCTGCTGTACTTGATTTTTTTCTAAAGAGGTCCTGGCCGAGCTGTGGTGGCGCTTGCTCACCTTTAATCCCAGCACACCAGAGGCAGAGGCGGAGGCAGGAGAGGCAGGAGAGGCAGGAGAGGCAGGAGAGGCAGAGGCAGGCAGATCTCTGAGTTTGAGGCCAGCCTGGTTTACAGAGTTCCAAGATAGCCAAGGCACACAGAGAAAAAGATCCTTTATTCAGTCTTGTGGCAGCCTCCAGAGACTTAAATAGAATCTCCATGGGACTTGAAAGACTTTAGGATCAGAAGTCTACCTTTCCAGGATCATACAGCCAGGAAACAAACAGTAGAGCCAAGATTGTAGATAGATGTCTCTGATCAACACAACCTTTCCTTTTTAAAAAGAGAAGGGGGGAGGTGAAGGCACACAAAGCAGTGGGAGACAGAGGTGGAGAGGTCAGAGATGAAAGATACGTGGGTCCCTCCTGAAGCCCTGTGTTTAAAGAAGTGAAGGCAGAGCCATGGAATCCCCAGCTGCTTCCATCTCTCACTGCCAAATCCAGCAAATAATTATATAGGACAACCCAGCTAAATTTGAATTTTTGATAAACAATGAATAATAATAATAATAATTATGCCCCATGCAGTACATGGGACATATTTACACTAGAGAAAATCACTGGTGTCGATCTGAAATTAAAGTTTAACTGGTTTTCCATATTTAATCAGACCCCCTCACACACTTGCAGGGTATCTGGGGTCCAGCATGGGGGGAGAGACAAGTGACAGTCTCTGGAGACAGACTGCTCCTTCCCTTCACGCTATGTGTTTGGAGGGGGTGGATCTTAAAGACAATATGCCTTCCTTTCAGTGCATGTAGCCCTCAGCTGCGGGAGGTGCCAAGCTGCACATGAGAGGAGAGTAGGGCAGGAAAACCTCTGTAAAGTGCTAGGTGCCAGTTCCCCAGGCGGATCTGGATGACACAGGGAGGGTGGGAAAGTTTGTTCCTGGATTTTTCAATTCTCCCCTTTCTTTCCCACTGCAGTTCCCAGAGGCTCTGGGGCTTCTTGGTGCAGGGAGCATTTGATAAACTTGTCCTCACCAAGTGACTTAAAGTGGGATTTCCCCAGGGGCACTTTCAAGGGACCCAGAGAGCCCGAGGGATGTGCTTCACAAAGGCACAACATTTGACTGAGTTCTAGACGTGGGGCAAGGGTTAGAGGCACACCTGGCAATGGAGCTCCTCCCAGATGTACACCTCTGCCTCCACCTAGGCCACTGGCCCTTAAAGTCTGAGGGAACCAGAAACAACGCAAATTAGCATCACACTAAATATAACCTCCCCACCTGTGGCCAACCACTCTGGGACTGTCCTGCTTCAGGCTGCTTCCCCCTCCGATCTTGGGAAGCCCTCGAAAGGTCTGACAAGCATCTATTGTGCAGACATCACAGCACTGAAGAGCTCGGCCTCAGCCTTTCTGATTCCAGCCCTTCTCCAGCCGCCCCTTGAGTGGTTTCCCACCCAGAGCTGACAGGTCTGAGCAGTGCTCAGAGGCCAGCACCCAGAGACGGGAGATCCAAACCAGGCCCTTTGCTCACACCCCTGTCCTTGACTCATTGTGGCTCTATCCTAGGAGTATCAGCCCTCCCACCCCAACCCTCCCACATCTGAACAAGCTCTATGTGCTGTTCCCATGACAACCGGAAGCATTGTTGTAGTTTCACACCTTTAACACAATTCTCTTGGCCCCCCCCAAGACATTTTGCCCCCATGCCCAGGATTCTTAAGACTCTTCCAATCACACTGAGGACACACATGCTGTGCTGAACAGACCTCCTTTCTGTCGGCGGCTAAGAATCTTCCTGCCACCTTAACTCGAGGGCATCAATGAAGGGCCTACTCTTTGATTTTGGATTTTTAAAATATCCATATGGTGAGCTTTAATGCAGCAGAGTGAGGCAATTACAGAAGTCTTTGGTCCAGCAGAAGCTGTGATAGGCTCTTGGAGTCAGGAGGGGAGAACTTGGCCCAAAGGCCTGTATGTGGAGATGTGGTTATTCTTCAAGTAGGAGTTAATGAGGAGGCAGATCTCCAAATATTTCATATGCGGATTACAGCCAATTATTGGATTATACCAGAGGCCAGCATGCTGGCTCCCCTCTGGCCATCCCCACATCTTGAACACACAAATGGCAAGAAATAAGGGATGGAAGAGGGAGGCCCAGCTGAGGGGACCAGGAGGGAAGGCTTGGGGAGCAGAAGCTCCTCTCTCCTGCCCGGCTGCCTCGCCTCATTCCTGCTTGTTCATAGCATCAGTCTGGGGGCCACACCGTGCCTCACGCAGGTGGCTGACCAGACACAGATGTGGCTACTTTATCAGCCCCCACATGCCGAGCCAGCTCTGTATGTCACTACTAGATGCCCCTACCACAACATCTTGAAAGGAATATAACTTCTCACATAGTTGCGGGTGGCCAGACAGGGTTATAAAAACCCAACATTTGATGTTTTAGATCTTGGCAGAATAATCCTGCTTTATTGATCTAGAAAGAGAAAGGTCTGCCTGAGTTGGGTTCTAAGCTGAAGAACAGGCTAGATGATGGTTTTTGGATTTAGGCTCCTAGACGTTTGAGATTTGGTCTGTTCTTTGACTTTCCTGGGTGTTCAGAAATTGCTAGGTAATTCTCTGTGCCCACCCAGAGGCCTCGCATGATGGGCCAAGGCCTGGAGGGCTGAGGGGACACTCACACCTTTCCTCCTCTGTTCTTTCTCCTCTTCATTGCCTCTCACAGGACTCTCCAGTCCTTCCCTGACTGCGAGGCCAGAGGGCAGCTCACATGTCAAGTTGTCCATATAAGCCTGTAAGTGCTTGTAATCAGAGAAGAAAATCGCCAACGGTCTGCTCTCGGTGTCTTTGGATTGAAAAAGAAATATTATTTCTAAAATGCAACCTAGGGCTGCTGTTGCCCATAAGGTGGACCATGTGGAGGCAGACAGGGTAAGTAGGGCATTGGGTCCTGGGGGCGCTGTAGGGTGTTCTGTTTGGAGACTTAGTGACAAGTTCCTCTGGGCAGGATGGTGTTCCCTGGACTACTTAGCCCTGGACCAGCCAGTTTCCACCAAGTCCCCTCAAATGAGTGATGTGGGAATGGGCTGAGGTCTTTAGGTTGTGAGGCAAAGCCCGACTCCCTTTCCAGAGGAGAGCAGGGCTTTCAAAGAACGACTGAGCCCAAACCTTCATGGGTCTACTATGCATTCCAACTCCCTTGAAACAACACACACACACACACACACACACACACACACACACACACACCACACCATACACACACCACACACACACACATACACACACACCATACACACACAC
>CM052705.1:2141456-2161388 GCA_028551405.1 Uromys caudimaculatus
ACACACACACACCACACCATATACACACCACACACACACACCACACACACACACACACACACACACACACACACACCACACACACACACACCACACACACACACACACACACCATACACACACACACACCACATATACTGCACACACACACCATACACACCACACACACCACACACATACGATACACACATACCACACACACACGCACACACACACACCACACATACCACACATACACTATACACACACGCACACATACACATATCGCACACACACACCACACTCACAGACACCAAAACAACAGCAACCTTTCTTTTCTTTCTTTTTTTTTTTTTATTAATTCTTTTATTTATTTACATTTCAAATGTTGTCCCCCTTCCCGGTCTCCCCTCTGCAACCGCCCCATCCCATCTCCCCTTTGTCTCTAATAGGGTACCCTCCCACCCCCTACCCACTCCTGCCTCATGCCTCTAGCATCCCCCTTTACTGGGGCATCAAGCCTCCACAGGACCAAGCACCTCCCCTCCTATTGATGCCAGAGAAGGCAGTCCTCTGCTACATATGTAGCAGAGGCCATGGCCCCACCCATGTGTTCTCTTTGGTTGGTGGTTTAGTCCCTGGGAGCTACGTAGGGTCCGGTTAGTTGAACAACAACCTTTCATTACCATAGTGGCATACACTGAGCACCTACTCTGTGCCTGGTATCATGTTTAACATTAATGACTAGGCTCAGTTGCCAAGGACCAGCCTCGGCTAGGTCTGGGTTCATGAGAGGGGTGTCTGGGAGCAGTGAAAACAAATGACCCAAAGTCAAATAGTGGGCCCAAGCTGGCGGCCTAGGTTCTGCTGAGATGACTTTCCAGATTGCATTCATATATTCCCTCCCTCCCTCTCTCTCTCTCTCTCTCTCTCTCTCTCTCTCTCTCTCTCTCTCTCTCTCTGTGTGTTTATCGTGTGTGTGTGTGTGTGTGTGTGTGTGTGTGTGTGTGTGTGTGTTCTGCTCTGCTCTGCTCTAGACAGCTTTTTTCTTGCTATTCTAAAAACTCTCTGGTTGAGACAGCTCTCTCTGCTGGTAAAAATCTTAAAAGCTATCTGGACAGCTCATGGGTTTTCTGACCAAAGTCAGAAAAGCTGCTATAAAAAATTCTTAGATCTCCTGACAGCACCTGGTGACCCCAGCCCCTTCATTCTTAATTCTAATATGTGACAGCAAACACATATTTTCTTTTAACATTGCAAACGATTTCAGAGATTTGCCTGCCTCTGTTGAGCACAGACAATAAGCTAGCTGGGTGGGACCCGTCCTGAAGTTACCATTTCTACCACATTCTGGACCTAAATTCGGCTGACCTTGAACTCAGGAATCTGCCTGCATTTGTATCTGCAGTCTTTGTATCTTTTTGGCAAGCTGGCTCATAGTATAGTTGCCTCTGTTCCTTTAGATTTGTGAAGCACCTCATAGTGTATTCTTATTTTTTGAGAAACTATGTATTTTTGAACCCATGTTTTTAGAGTTATTTTCTACAACCTTAAGGGTTGTCCTGAAGGTCCCAGTGTTTACCATTTTGCTGAGACATTAGTCATACCTTCACCTCCCAGACTTGTGCTGTCTCTGATTGTCATGGAGTCATTAACATTAACAGGGAGTACATTTCTCGGAGGAATGTGAAATATATACATTAATATACAAACAAGCCTTACAGCCACAGCAGCCCTTGACATTCCTGTCCCAGGGGCAGGAACCATGTCATTCTGTCCCCACCAAGGCCATGCGAGGCATGGTACTCAGTGAACGTACACATATTGGGGAGGCAGAGGAGTGAATCTGACATCAAAACAGAAGGTGATACAGACATGAGAAATAGTGAGACTGGATCCGGGAAATCCCAGCAAGGAATCTTATTCCATGTAAGGGAGCAGGCAGAGGTCAGTACCAACGTAACAACGCCATCTTTGTCTGGATCAGAGGGCTCCATGAAATACTCTCAGCCCATTCTCTGTCATGGTACATTATATCCATCAGCAGTCCTCCCGAGCTACTGACATCTACCAGTACCAGCCACTCTCAGGATGGGAAGACAAAGATTATCTGTCCTTGAAGTTGATGGATTCATAGTCGTGGTGACCAGTCACTCTAACGAAGGAGATATTGCAGAGGCAATGCTGGAGGAGATCATGCTACATCAGAGTCTGTTGTGAGAGCTGATCGTTACATATGGCTCTATTTTGAGGTCAAAGTCTCCATTAGCATATTGAGCGACTCTGATCAAGTCATCGTACCTCTGAGTCTCATATTCTTCACCTAAAGTGACATTAATAACAGCGCTTGCCTCGCAGGCTTGTTCTGAGAAGCTAATGGAACAGCCAGGACTTGGTAACTCATGAAGTGTCATGTAAATGTGAATTATCACTCACTATAAAATGATTATTGTTTGGCAGTTTCTCAAAAGTTAAACATAGAATTACCATATGATCGAGTAATTTCACTCTTGGTATATGCTCAAAAGACTGAAAATGTATTTTCGACAGATACCTGTACATCAATGTTCATAACAATATCGCTCATAATAGGTAAAGGCAAAAATAACCCCATGTCCATCACAGCCAAGTGAATGAGCCCATGGCATGTACATACCTTGGGATGCCATTAAGTTTTAAGCAAGAGTAAAAATTTGGTATAGGGCACACATGGCTGAACCTTGAAGTGCTAAGTGAGCTACTCCAGACACAGAAGGAGAAGTGTGTTCAGATCCCACATAGAGGAGGCACCGAGAACAGATCACATTCTTAACACAAAGCGCAGAATTAGATGGCCATTACCAGGAGCTGTGGGGAAGAGTTAGTGTCTAAGGCGCACAGGGCCCTGTTTGGGATGGATCCCCCATCTGGAGCTGTATACTGGGGATACTGCCGCAACATTGTGAATATCAGGACCAAGCTGCTTCCTTAAAATTGTTAAAATAATCGATTTTATTATACCTTATTATCTTAATTTTAAGCATGTGTCTAGAAGAGGCTGGAGGGGTCAGGAAAGGTGTCATAGGGAAATTATTACTCAAGCAGGATTTGGGCGTCGAGGTGGAGGAAGAAGTCTAAGTGGAGCCAGCAAATGCAGGAAGGGGAAGGGATCAGGACAAATAGCTCCAGCAAGTATCTAAAGACTTTAAGGTGAGGTGCATCAGTGCCCACTGGGAAGTAGCTACCCTGCAAGTCAGGCAACAAGGTAGCGATGATACACCAAAGGCAGGAGGAAAAGGCTTAAGGAGAAAGTGAGTGGGGAGGGTCCATCATGAAATCTCACTTGGACAAGCTCTGAGCTACCAATGAAGGTGGAGTCACTGTCAAAAGCAAATCCAGATGAAGGAGTTGGAGTAGAAGGAGAAGAACCAGAACCATCAACAAAGGTGTAGAGTAGATGTCAGGGCCAATGGGACTAGAGGTAGAGGTAAGGGAAGTATGAAGAAAATATTCTCCAGACCCTGGATAAGTCATACAGGAATTGTTAAAGAAGCAGAGGAACTTAGACAGGTTGGGTTGAATCCAATCCAAGATGGCTGCCACACCAAACAGAGGCTATCATGCTGACTCCAGGCTCTTTCTAAAAACCCAAAATGCAATGCCTGGAATCTATTCTTCTACCTCATAATACTGTTCTTGTATTTAGTCATCTCTGGCTACTTTAGTCAGCTTTCTGTTGCTGTGACAAGGCTCACAGCTTCAGAGGTCTCTGTCTGTGATCAGTTGGCTCTATTGCTTTTGACTTGGGGAAGACAAAATACCATGCATGATGAGAACACAGCAGAGGAGGCTGCTCACCTCATGAAATCCTGAAAAGAGGAGAGAAAGCAAGAAGCCTGAGACAAGGTATCACATTTAAGGGTGCACTTCCGTTAATCTGTGCCCTCCTACTAGGCCAAGTCTACAGTTAGGGTACCTAGCAGAACACTTAGCATTAATTCATCAAGGAATCATCAACCCACTGATAAGATCAGTGCTCTCCCAATCCAGTCACTTCCTGATTCCCCACATCTGAACACTGCCGCATTTGGGGATCAAGCCTTCATCACTTGAGTTTCGAGGCCATTCCAAATCCAAACTATCACATTCTACCCAAGTCCCCCAAGAGCTCACATCTTCCTCATGATGAAAAAATGCATGTAGCCCCTTGTAAAGGGTACCCAACGTCTCAAGAGTTCTAGCATTGATCAAAAGTGTCTCCCCTAAGATGTAGGCTGTGGTCTTGGAAAAATTAAGAGACAATTTATATAATCCCAACATATAATATAAAAGAGTAATTATTCTCACTCTAAAAAAGAGAATTAGGGTATGCGTGGAAGAATGGAGAAGCAGCAAGAATGGAACCAAGTGGGGTAAACCTTAACTCTCATAGCTCCTGACCTGATGTATGCAGCATACGGTGTGACGCGGAGGCCACAGGGCTTGGGAACCCTGCTTCTACAAGTTTCCGAGCCTCCCTCACACAGACACTCTGGCGGCCGCCGTGCCTGAAACGTTCTTGTCAGTTGTGCTACATTCCCAGCATGTGTGACTTCCTGAGATCTCATCTGCACCTTCCCTTTCACACACACACACACACACACACACACACACACACACACACCCATTCACTGAGAGGACTTCAGTCTAGCCATACACAGCCTGGATGATGACAGGCAAGAGCAGTAGGCAATGACCCTCAGATCACAGCAGTAGTAATATGGAAGAGCCTAGATGGCTAAGCAGGGTAGAAAAACCAGAGAGAAACAACTTCCTAGGTTTAGACTTTGATTTTTTTCAAAACCTATTTTAATGAAGGTTCTTAAATGCTTTAATCTCCCTTCTAGCCCACCATCCTCCAGAGGTAGTGAAAAGGAAAGGTTTGTAGGGCAAAGGGGGATGTGGACCTATTTAGAAATAGTCCTTTGGGGTGATTGCAATCTGTGTCATCAGGATATCAGCAGTTCAGTTCACACAAATCAGCAGCGGTAACTCGATACACTTAAAAATACTATTTGATCCAGAAGAAACCTCAAGGCTCTGCTAATTGGTCCGAGTCCAAGTAGCAAGAAGCCATCAGAATATCATGAGACATTCTTTGGTGCATTTCTCTCTGAGAAGTCATGACAACAATCAGCGAAGAAAGCCAGGCAAATCAATGCTGGAAAGCATTGGCCACTGTCTGTTGGGTTATCTTTATAGTCTTTCCAAACATCACGTGTTCTCTTAAGCATCCAATCTAGCAAAACGTCACAGGCCCTTCTTCCAGGCAGCTTCCATAAAAAAACCACATGTCTGTTCTCAGCAAAACATCCTCCTACGTGTCTGCTTCAGCAAAAACATCCTCTCATAAGACAGTTTCCAGAAAAACATCACACGACACAACTGAGTCTCCAAAGAAACCAGAAATTTCCACTTCACCTAGGTGTATTCACAATGGCCCTGGAACACATGATGGATCAGAGCTGTCCAGTTTCTGAGCTGCATGAACCATCCTTCCTACTAGCTCAATTCATTCCGAAATGGCCCTACTCTCTCAGGCAACCACACCTACCTTTGCCCAGCTCTCCAAGCCAAACTACAAGTTTTTCAAGTCTTTCTGTTCTGCTTTTTGTTTCTGACAGTCACTGTAAATCTGACTAAAAGCAGTTGTCAACTATCATGCCATGCTACGGTGACATCTCCTCTGCAGGATTGATTATTCTATCTCCTTGCGATTCAGCCTGATACAAAGTATTAGGGCATGAAAAGAAAGGAAAGAGAAAGAAACAAAGACACAAACAATCTGTAAGCAACTTTTTGACCTCTAGTCCATACCAGTCCAGGCTTCAGTTCTATCTGAAACACCACAATAATGGCATTTGTTCTCTGATCTTCTGAGGTCCCACCGAGTCACATACGACATTCCACTTGTACAATCTTTTTCTAGTCTTTGTCTTCAAACTCCTCCTTCCACTAATTTCCAAAGGTTTCTAAGCCACACTGTTAGGCACTGTCACACCCCGCTTTCTATGGCTGTAACAAAATACCTGAGAAATCAGTCAAAGGAGAGAAGACTCATATTGGCTTGTAGCATCAGCCATGGTCACTTGGTTCCATTATTTCTGGACCTGCAGGGATGAAAATATCATGTCACATGGCATGCATTGGAGCAAAGATAACCACCTCATGAAAGCAGGGAAAGAGAGAGAAGCAGGAGGGGCTGGCAACAAAAATATCCAGTTCTAGAACATTCCCTAGTAACCTACTTCCTCCAACCGAGGAGCTTCTACTGGCTCCCCGAAATGAATCAAATTATGAGTTCATCATATGCTTTGCTGCTCTGAGCTCTCATGATTCAATCACCTTCCCCAAACTCCATTTCAACACCGATGCACCCCGGTCAAGCCTCAGCTTGTGAGTTTTGGTGGAGAGTTCAGATCTACCCCATAACACTGGGCAGGAAAACAAAGGCACTATCAATTCCTTAGGGCAAAGTTTCAGGCTCCCATGAAACAGAAAAAAAAAACAGTTTTCCTTGAATTCCAGGTCAATTTCAGAATATTATAAATTCAAGAAAGCCAGCTTTCCTCATTCCGTTGAGACCCCCAAACTTCTCCCTCTGCCTCTCAAAACAGGAGCTGCTATCAGGAAACCTGCTCTTCTTTGTGAAGTGCAACCCTGGTGTTCTTTTTTTTCCAAAGGCATTTGTATTTCCACTAGATTTGCTCTGAAATAGCCCAAAGATCAGGGCATAGGCTGAGGAGGCGTCTAGAGACAAGCCCTCTGGCTCTCCTGCAGTCACTGTCTTCAACCTCTGAGAGCCCTCTCCTGATACCTGAGTCACCTCTTTCCACTCTCAGCCACACTTGCCTCTTCTTTTACTATCAGACATTGGCTATACAGGAGGCTTTTCATTTAATAATAAGACATCTTAATAGCAAATAGAAAATTTTCTACACACAGAGATCAAGCAAGATGACAGTGGATTAACGTTTTAATTAAACACAGCAGTCTAATCAGTTTTATCATTATGGAAATACCCAACATTTTGACATATTTCAGGTATAAATTGATAGTTCCAGTCTGATGGCAAATTGAAATAATTTTTCTGGTGATATTTGTAAGCGTTCTGTGGCAGCCAGAGATGGTAGTCAACGTCAGAGTTACCGATTCTAGACAGACCCATTCAAAATAGTAGTTCTCCAGTCTTCCTTCTCCGAGGGCAGACTTCAGGATGAACTCTCCAGAAGTTAAACGCACTATCATAGATTAATATGATGTTTTATGATTTGCAAAACTCACACCAAAAGGTACTTTGTCATCCTTGGTAGAAGGCCATACTCCTCTTTCTCTGGTTGAAAGGTGCAGCAAGCAGGAGTGTCGTGGGGGGGTGTTGTTGTTGTTGTTGTTGTTGTTTTGGTTGGTTATTTTGCTTTTTTCTTTGGTCTTAGCAATTACCAATTGACTGAGCTTGGAGGGTGGGACTTAGCATCACAGGACTACTGATCCTTACGGGCACAGTTCGAGGGAGTCATTCTTTCCAGATGAGGGAATTGGGGCTCTGAGCAGTTAGGGAGTTTGCCAAGGTCATGCAGAAATAGCATAAGAGTCAGCCCTGGAATGCACAACAGTCAAGCTCTTTCCTCTCTAAATGATGCAAAGCACAAAATTCACGACAAAGGGGCTTCTGGGTAAGTGTTTACTGATTTGTTATTTTTTTCCCCTATTTGCCAGACCCTTCCTTGTGATCATCAGAAGCAGGGGAGGCAAGTTCTTTGTCACTTTTCTGTGTCACACCTATTCACAGTTGTCACCACCACACTCATCACGGACAATACATGTCAATAGATCATGCTTTCTGTTTGTTTTTACACTAAATTTAATTTTTTTTCTTATTGTTAATATTACTGTTGGTTTCCTGAGGCAAGGTCTCATGTAGCTGAGGCTATCCTTCAGCTCCTGATCCTCTTGAATCTACCCCCTTCTTAATTGCTGGGAGTATAGGCATATATTGCCACACCCAGTATAATCCCCCCCATTTTAATCTATTTAATCTAATCTAAATACATTCTTGGTCCCAGTACCTTAATAGTTCACCATGTTTAATCATCTACCTTAAAATCCTTTAAGAATCATGACTAACTTTTCTAACCAAGTTAAGCAATCATTACTTCCTAAGGAAGCTTTCCTGTCCTTTACAGTTGTATAAACTCAAACTTTCAAAAAAGCAACACAGAAATTTTCACAGTAAAATAATAGACCTACCCAGATACAGCAAGTGGCCATCAAAGAAACTGTGTTAAACCAACTTCAGCTCAGAAGCTGTACATTTTGAAAACTTTGGAACGCATCAGAGGAAATAAAACCCTGAGAAAACTAGCCCAGTGAATATTCCAAGCCCTTTGTAGTCTAATTATACTGCTATTGTTGCTGAGAAATATTTAGCAATCCCATGATGGTTCAGGATGATAAGTCTGAGGCTGAATGATGTTTATGGATAAAAATCAAGAACTGTTCCCTGACTAATGTTGTTTGATGCCTTTATTTAGCACATGTTTTACCTCTCAAAAAAAAAAAGTTTTATTTTGTTTATTTTTTTTTTCTGGAGAGTTTAACAGTCTATTTTTATTTTTTTAAATTCCCAAGAGCTTTGTACCACCCTTGTGACACTGTGCACTAAATGTTTGTTGAGTGAATATCAATATTTTTTTCCTTGCAAAGGCCTATGTGTGATTGTGAAAATGAGATAAATTCTTACTAAAAAGAAATGTGTGTGCACAGTTTTGTACATACACTAAACACCACTGAATCTTATACTTGAAAACAGTTAATTCTACACCATGTAAGTTTGCTTCAATTAAAAAAACAAATAAACCAATCTTTCATGTAGAGAATAAGCAACCTGTCCCTAAAATTCAAAATGATACATTGTTACATTTTCATATCAACTATAAAATAAAAGAGTGCAAGAATATTTTTATGAGGAGGAAGTTTCTTTTTAAATCATTATTAAATAGATAATTAAAAGTTGCAAGAGAATCATGAGGCCATATTGAAATATCTGTAGTCCTCAGAGCTTACAGAAAAGCATTTTACAGGGTTTTTCTGAACTCTGCCTCCTGCTTCTTGTTGGGGTTCCCCAGTCCCCACTGGGACTAGGGCAAGGATGGAGCCTAGTCTCAGGAAAAGCTCCATCTCCCATCAAGAAAGGGATGTGTCAGAAAACAGCAAGTTTTCCCCACACCTCCAGCTGCTCGCCAACTTTCATCATTTTAAAATCCAAGGTGGCATTTCTAAGGACCACATACTCAGAATTTCCAAACCAAGATTTCCCTCCTTTTATGACAATGTGAAGACAAGGGTTGTTTTGGGTTTTTGTTGTTGTTGTTTTGTTTTGTTTTGTTTTTAAGCTATAAAGAAAAAAAAACCTCTTCAGTAAGTAGCATTGAAAATATAAATGTAATTTCTTTGATTTGAAGACATTCTTTTCTTTTCTGACTACCAATAGCCCTTCAGTTCTCCACCAAGAGGCCATCTGTGGAGATGGAAGGTCTGTGAAACTGGGCATGGTTTTCAAGCCAGGGATATTTTAAACTGTAAAAGCCCAATGATTGCACAATTGTCCTGACAAAGTTAACACATTCTGAGAAGGCTGAGGCTTGGAATTTGGTCTGTATCAAGCATCCCTTTCTGCTTTCTGATAAATCCTACTGGGATGGCGGAGGACGAGTCTGCCTCTCTCTCCCTCTCTCCTGTTTTACTTGCTCATTAGGTCTTTAAAGGCAAATGCAAATCCTCAACTCCTCATTAGCCCATCTTAGAAAGTAACTCAGATGTTTCTAATTTCTCCTCTGATTTATCAGACCGGTCTCTGATAACTTTTGAAAGCAATCTATTCAAGAGTTTCAAAGACAAAGGCCACCATACGGAAATAAAGAGAAGTCCTCACACAAGCAGGCCAGGGGAACACACAGAGAAGTTTGGTAACTGTTGCTTCAGAATTACTTGGAGTTCTGTTCAAACCGATAGACACATTACACTGAAAATGTTTTATTCAAAAGTTCTCTGATGGAATCTACAAACTAACCAAGGGCCCCCTGTTACAGTTCAGATGCCTGGCTAGCAAAGGCAAATCAACAATCTTGTGTAACCTTTCCTTCCAAAGACAACAGGGAGGAAGGTTGAGGGGAATTCAGCCTAAGTAAATCACACACGGTTCTTAGTTCTGGAGAATCCCCTCACTCTGGGGCTATAGCTCTCTCTCTCTCTCTCTCTCTCTCTCTCTCCCTGCCTATTTTAAAATCTTTCTAACACTACTTTTTTCTTTTCTTTTTCTTTTTTCTGTTGTTGTTTTCTTGCTTGCCTGCTTTACATCAATATTAACTAAATCTTGGGATCTTCTTGGACTGTCTCCCCATGACTGGGTGACTTACAAAAGAATTCTATTTATCCAAATCATTATGACAATGTTTATTTTTTCCTCAAAGGGAGCAGGGGAAAGGCAGGAAGGGACAGAAAGGTGGGTGAGTTTTTGTGTAAAACGTGACCCTATCTTATAAATAAAGCTCCCCCAACACACACCCAGGAGATCTGCTAGTAAAGGCACCCCCAACTATTCACTTTCTCATTTCCTTGACAGAAACAGAAAAAAATAAGTGGCGGCACCAGAGAGGACACCTACAGACCCCCTTGGAAAGCAAGGTGGGGAGGCAACTGGCAAGCTGCGCCTGATGTGTTCTGTCCAGATGCGTTCTGAGCCATTGGGTCACAATTTGGGCATTGAAACTAGTCTTCTGTCTTCAGCGAGACTGTAAAGGAAACCTCCACGCACCCCAGAATTCCCCCATGCACCCTAGAATCCCCCATGCACCCCCAAATCCCACCGTATTCTCTTTTTTTTTTAAGTTCTCAGTACTTAGGGACCTCCAAGTTAGGGCGCAGCAGGGAGCTCTTTCCCACAAGGACCCACCTGAGGAGTACCTGCATGGTGATGGGGTGGGATGGGGGGGGTGTATATTTGGTTTGTTTTTCTCAGGACAAACTGAGAGAAAAGCAGCCCAGATCTTCTAGAAGACCTTCTGGGGAGAACAGTGTTCCTGGGGAAGGAAAGCACTGGGGAGAGCTCCTAGCTTAAAGACTCAAGCACCGGGTCTACTGAGAAGCCCGCTCCATACTCTCTTTAAAAAGGGCAGCCACTGGGCTTCTGCACAAACGTTTCCTATCAGCGTCCAGAAAGGTCCACAGACACCTCGGGTGGGAGAACATTGTCCCCCTCTACCTGGTCGGAACTGGGCTGGCCCTCTCAAATGAACATGGAAAGGAGCTCGGATGTAGGGACAAGGCGCTGGAAGAGGAAGCCGGTCCTCTGGCTCCAGGGACCGCCTCTTTGCTCTCTGGAGACAGCTTTGCCTCCTTTCCACCTGGTTCCCCGCAGGGAGTCCTGGCCCTCCTTTGGGGGTCTGTTGACTAATGAAACAGTGGGAGAAAGCATAGGTCAGCCATCAAGTAAATAATAAACATATTTGCGTTGCACGTCTGTTAAGCCTGTTTAATGGGTCGTCCCTACATGTAAATGGGCTTCTGACCCCAACCCCCATCGCTCCACCTGTATCAACAACAATGTCTCCGCACAATTATCTTACCTTAATGAACTTAATCTTTCATTTCCCAGCTTGGCCCTGGTCCTCAGCCTCCTAACAAAGGAAGTGGAACTGTTTGAGTCCCCGTGAGCCGCCTTCTTCCAACAGCTAGGGAAACTTTAGCCAGGACAAGGATTTTTGCCCCTTGTGGAACTGTCAAAAGCAATAAATATTTTTCTTTTTATTCCATCATTAGACCCTCCTAAGAATGCCTCCCCATTGTCCACTGTGATTCCCAGAGCTCTCTGGGCAGGGGCGTTATTGTGGGAAATGAATCCTGAAGTGTTAACAATCCTGCCAAAGCGGCTACATTTTTTTTTTTCTTTCTGAGGGCGTAACGGTTAGGAATGTGTCGCCTCACCATAGCCTGCTCAGCGAAAAGAGCACTTGTGTTTTTTAACACTGCTCTTTGAGAAGGATGCTCAAGTTAAGGCATTGTGGCCACTGTAAATAGATGCACTCAGCAGAATAGAGCTTCTCCATTCTTAATTAGGGAAGTAACTCTAGAAAGACAGGACGTCACTTGCTAGGCTGTGCGTATTGTTGAGTTTGTGCCGGCCTCCACAATGTGAGGTAATTGGAGTTGTACCTTTTAGAAAGCTGCTAATTTCACATAGGAAGTGCTAACAAGACCTTTCTGGGCCATGTTTTCCTTCTTCCTTTTTAAGGAAGTTACAGACCTTCAGTAGTGGGAATGGCTGAGCCCTGGCTTGGCGCGGAAACAGCAGTAATGAACCACTTCAGCCCACAGTTAGAAAAAGAAGGCCTCATTTTGGAGTCCTGAGAATACTAGGCACAACAAAAGGTTCTGTTTAAGCTTGTTATCCAGGACATTCTTACAGGCTACACAGCTCTCCCTGCAATGACCCTCTTCAAACAAGTGCATCAGGTTTGAGCAAATAGAAACACCCAACTTTCAGGGCTTGGAGTTATAGTTTTCTTTACAAAGCCATTTATATAATGTAAGCTGCAATTAGCATGGGACAGAGCGAGGAGATTTAGGCTGGGAAGTTCTTTTAACAAAAGATAGAAATTAGTGGAATAAGTAACAGTTAAATATCAGCTTCAGATAACTAGTTGGAAAGACCTTGTAAATCATTTACTAATAAAAAAATAAAATAAAATGATTTTGCTTCAGACCTTGTTCGGCCCGAAGTATGGTCTTTTAAATCGCTGAACTGATTAATCTTACTAATTTTAAATTATCCAGCAAGAATGGATCAGAGGGGGGAAAGAGTCCCCACACCCCCCAGTGAAAAGCACCGCAGCTTTTAAGCCTGACAATCTCATCAAAATGTCCATAGGACTTACATAAAAAATTCAATCCATAATGAAATAAATTGCTACCTACATTATGAAAAGTCTGCAGAAGCTTTTTATAGACTTGAAATGCAGAAGTTATATAAACTGAGCAGTAAAAAGAATTAGAAATTGACCTTTACAGATCAAGGGCTAAAATTAACAGTCTTCAGGGGAAAAAAAAAAATCCCCAGTTCACAATGGCTTTTAATGCCACTTTCCCTCCTCACGCTCATTTATCTAATAACCGTGGCAAGGTTAGGATAAACAATGAGCAGTATGTTTTCACATTCTCCACCTTTTGTGTCGTCCATATGAATTTCTAAAACACTTAAGAGAATAGATACATAAACCTGTGACCTTCAAATGAGCTTTTTGATACTCTCAACATTTTGAATAAAAAGATCAGAAAATGGAACCACTTTTACACAGTAATGAATTCTGATCTGTTGGGTAAACAAGGCTAAATTTTAAAACAGAGACCTGACATTTGTATAGCTTAAGAAGCCATTCTGTTCTTTGGGGGGTGGGCAGAAGAGGGAGGCGACATTGTCAGGACTTTACTACTGTGGGCTAAATAATGACCAAATCTACAATTCACATTTAAAAAAGAGAGAGAGCAAGAAAGAGCGAGAAACCCATTTGGCCTCGTTCAACAGAGAGCCACCGTTTCCAAGACAAGGACAACAAAAATGCCCAATTTTTATGACAATTTCCCCCCACCTCTCGAACAATTGATCCACCTCACAGGAAAAAAAAAAAAGATTGGGGGAAGGCTGAGGAGGAGGTCCGGGCCGCCATTATAGAGCCAACGCTTATTGACGGGAGCTCCAAGGGCCTCCGAAAGTTACTCCAATTTCCGTCCAGCTTTTGTACGTCCCTTGTCCTGTCTGAAAGGCTCAGTTAGGTATTGTTGCAAAAAAAAGTCTGCACCCACATTTGTCCCCTCTAATTCATACTCGCATTGTGAAGTTTGGCTATTCAGGGTCTGATTGGACAACAGCCCTGACAATGGCCAAGCGATTAGTCGCTCGACGTGGGCTGGGGTTGTGGGTATAAACCTAGGGATGGGGCTGGAATTCACTGGGGCCTTCAGCTTCCTCTGGGGCCTTCCTGAGAGGCCGGGCCTGCTTTGCTGCAGGTAATGCATTCCTTCAGAGCCGGGAAACCGAATCCTTGTAATTAGCGTGTCCAGGACAGGGCAAGTCGCCCCCTCCTTTGCACGTCGGCCCTTGGGGGGCCCCCCCGAAGCTTTCTAAGGAGCTCAGCCCCTGAAACACGCCAGCCTCGTCGAATTGAAAACTTTCTCGGGCGGCTCGGTGGGCCTGAAAATCAGGACACAGGGGAGGGGAGCCGAGAGAGCCGCGATCGGCGCACTTAACCCTTGGCACGCCGGGTGCCCGGCCCGCGGCCCCCCTCAAGCACTCCCTCCCCAGCCTCGGACCGTGCGCCCCTGCGGGCGTCTTCACAGAGGGACGCCGGCGTCCTGGGCTCCGCCACCGCGCCTGATCGCTGCATTAAGTGTACAGATGTCAGTCTGGTGTTTTACATGTCAGTAACTTGAATTCATTTACATTTATTTTCCTATTGTTTTATATCATTTATGACAATGTGCTGCATAATATCATTTAAATCTTTAATGTACAACTAATTCTCTGCCATTAATTTGTCAACATGACTACTGGATATAGCACCCGGAAAAGCAGGCTGCCTTGAAATATGGATCAGACGTTTCTGGGGTTTTGTTGTTGTTTTTCATGAAGGTTTACGCATGAAACCACAAGGATTTAACTTGCTTATGATCTTCTCAGAACTAATTTCAGTACGAGTCCCACTTACATTTAGGAATTCCTGCTATCAGTTAAGAAAGAGAGCCCCTTCTAGAATTAATTAGGCAGAGCTGTGGCCTCACTGTAGCAGCCGGAAATGAGCCAGGGCCCAACCCTAGCAGGACAAGGATATCCTAAGATGGTCTGGGATAGCGGGTACAGCCTGGCCAAGGCGCGGCCTGGTACCTGACGGCCGCTCCAGAACAGGGAAAGAAAGCAGGCGCCGGGCCAGGGTGAGACCCAGGGCGCCTGCGGGCATCAACAGTACTGGGGGTGGGGGTGGGGGTGAGGAGAAGCAAAGGGTGGTGGTGCCTGTAGACCAAGCCTTTCTAGACAACCCTGGTTTCGGGGTACCCCGTCCCCAGCCGCAACCTCATCCGTTTGGCACAGGCTGTCCGAGTCAAACCTGGGAAAGCTGGTCCTTCCTTCCACTCCCAGCAAAGACCGGTGCCCGGCAGCTACCAGCCAAACATTAACACCCAAACGCCTGCACTATGGCAATTAAAAAAGAAGGAGCGCCCCAAACCCTATTAAACATTCAAATAGAAAAATTAAGATATTCTGGGCAGAAGAAGTGTTTAGACAAAGGCTGTCTGCTTCAATTTCCCCGTTAAGCGGAGAGCTGGCTGCTGGGGGGGGGGGGGGGAGAGAGAGAGAGAGAGAGAGAGAGAGAGAGAGAGAGAGAGAGAGAGAGAGAGAGAGAGAGAGACGGTGGGTTCCATAAATTAGCTGAAAAGCTGAAAATCCCTCTTCTCGGGAGCCCAAGTTATCTCCCCGTAGCCTGCAGCTCTGATTTAGAATGGGAGCCGGCTTGTTTACCGCTTTAATTAACGCTCCTTTTCAAGCGGGGAGGAGGGAAGGGAAGGGAAGGAGAGGGAAGAGAAGGGAAGAGAAGGGGTCCAGCGATAAACAGGTGTAGCTGGTCCGTGGCTTGCTCGCTGGGGCGGTGGCAGCCTCATCAGGCTTGACTGGGCTTGACCCCGCCGGCGGAAAAGGTAGATGGCCCGGTTGGAAGCGCAGTAGGCGAGCATTATTTTAACGTCGAGCCTGTGATTGGAATGGCTTAAAGGGACAATCAGCGCTTGAATTGTTTTTTTTTTTTTTTTTTTTTTCCTTCTTCTTCTTCCCCCTCCGGAATACATCTGATTCTTCCTTGTTGCTGAACGAAGAAACAGACCTTGGAGATATATAGGTCGAAAGCCTTTTCCCTCCTCTTCTTCAGCCTTCACCTCTCAATGTAAGGGGTGAATCACTTTAGGAGGAAACAGGGGACCCGCTTTCGGCACTTGGCATGGGGACAGCCCCTGGCATTCTCTTTATTTACTTACTTGGGCTCTTAATTCCGAGAGCGTAATAATATCTGGGATTGGACTGTCCACGGCCTACGTGTTTCTGTGACCTTAAAGATAACGGGGAAGCTTGGATGGAAAATGGGATTCAAGCGCCAGCTAATTTTAAAAACATAACTAAAAATTCATTCGGGGGGGGCAGTTTTTGTAAGCACAGGCTGAACGGGTTTTTTAAAATTAATAACTAGCCTTGGTATTTGCTAAATGATGGATGGCTATGTGAGGAGGGGTGCCTAGTCATTACGAACAGCAGGTGCCCCCAAGTTGAGAACATGTGGTCTATGACCTGAAGTCACCTGTCCGCTCTGCCCCATGCCTCCGTGCCCTCCAGCACCCCCAGGAGTCCGAGAGAAGTCAGAAGCTGGCTCGGGCAGCCACACTGGCATTGTAGAGAAAAGGGATTAAAAACAAAAATTACCTATTTGATCCCGGGGTTCTATTCATTCTGATCACCTCCCTGCAAGGTAGTTAAGGCCATCTTCCTTTGGGGGTGACTTCAGTGATTTATCCAGACTACAATGGTCAGGGTAGGTACGGAACTGAGGTATCTCTAACCCTTGGTAAAGCAATGGCCATCTAGACTGCTACAGTCCTGTAGAGAAGAGGTTTCATTCTGGATGAAGACTGTCTGAAGAAGGGCCTTGGTTACAGGACAGCGGGGCCTTTGGCCACTGGAAAAATTCCAGATTTCCACAGACCTTCACGCTCGGATGTACAGCAACAACCCTGCCCCCACCTATCAGCACTAAGTAGAGATTGCTGAGGAAGTACTGGCCAGCACCTGTAATCTCATCCTGGAGAGCAGAGCAGGAGGTGGAGGAGTTCAAGAACAGCCTTCGAGCGCTCTGGACCAGTCTTGACTTCATGTAGAAGCCTGACAAAATGGTTCTTCTTTTTACTCTCAGGCTTTCTGGATTATAAATCAGAATCTTTCATCTGGGTCCTATGACGCATGCCCTTGAAAGTGTTACCAAAACCTCTTCATTTCCTCTGAGTGCAACTGATACCTCCCCTGCTTGCCTCACAGAGTAGGGTGGGGCCAAAGGACTCACAGGTATTGGTCACTATGCAGATCTCTTCAAATACACAGCTTATTAGCAATCTAAAATGAGGTCCTGCTGCAATAAAATAAATACTGCTTTTATAAAATAAAAGAAATAATAATAATAATAAAAGACTGTGCATGTGTGTAGATTTTGAAAGGAGTTGGGGAGCTCTTCTGGGTAAGACATGAGCCTATAATTCTCAATTTCTAAACATGAGAATCCTGGCTACTGGTGCTGGGATGTGTGGACCGGGCTAGTGATTTTTACCATATCAGTGTGACAGACAGGATTGTTAGATGTAGTAATAGAAATGATAAAAGCAATGGTACACAGATTGGTACTAAGCACTTGAAACCCACTTCAGATCTCACTAGAGTAAGCATTGGTGTTACCCGGCCCACTGCACAAATGAGGCACAGGCCATTTGGTTACATTACTTTTAGGCAGCAACGCTTGTATTTAAACTCGAGTCAGCTGGCACTGGACTCCCAAGTGTGTTATTTCCTAAGTCCCTGCCCCTTGTCACACTACATTTTAAAGCAGATGAGATGAAGCTCAGAACATGCACATCACCATTCGTTATCTCAAGGCAAAGTGAAACTCGAGCCTGGCTCGCCTTACAACTCACAAATGGTCCAAGGATACGGAACTGTCACTCATTTCACCAGGCCTTCAGCCTCCTCTGCACGCAGACAACCTGGGCTTAAATGGTGATTGTGCCATACCAGACAAGCCCCGGTTACCTCTCTGAGCTGGGGGATCGATGGGTAAAGGAACAGAGCCCACCAGGAAAGCTCCTTGGCAGGAATACTGGGGAGACAGGCACGGAAACCCGTGACTGGCTTGTGGGTCAAAAGGAGGTAGGTGTTGAAGAGGGACAGAAGGAAAATAGGGGCAGGATGGGAAATGGGGGCTCTTCGGTGTTCACCCCAGAATGAGGTCTTCACTGTGGTAGAGATCTCAGCTATCGTTCCAGCCTCCTGGAGAAAAAGAGGGGGCACCATATGATAAAATGCTGAGGAGAAACCCAAAAATGCCTGATGAACAGGAGGTCATCCAAAAAGGAGACACATCCAGATACACACCTCGCCAAGGGAGAAAGTTCACAACCCCTGGTAAAGGGGTGTGACAGAGGACACAGAGGACACTGAGTCTGCGGCATGTCAAGGTGCAGAACTCAAGGCTCAGGAGCTTTTCCTGCCCTTGGGGATAACTCCCCCCAAAAGATAATGGCAGACTTATAGGGTACTCGGGCTCTGGGTTTGTCATTTCTAGCAAAGGCCACAGGAAACATGTTCTGTTGCCTAGTGTAACTCCCTTACCTGGTTGGCTTGTCCCTCAAAGAGACGCAGAACTGCATCTGCCTGAACCGCTGGGCACCCAGTTCCTGGATTTGGTCTCTAGAGATGAGCTGGAGCTCTTGGGTATTTGGTGATGGCAGGCAAAGTAATGCATAGCTTACCTGTGGTTTCTGACTCTTTAGGGAATTTTCAGCAAAAGGGTATTGAGATTTAGGGGGGAAACCTCCCATCTTAGAAACTAGAAATAGGGGGAAAGTCTTGGGACCTATCTCCAATGACCCATAAGATGTGAAAACTGCAGAGGCTGCATCCCGAATAAAGAAGGAACAAAGGAAGTCTAAAGCAACAGCCAGTGGCACCCAGAAAAGCAAAATACATACACTCCGGGAGCAGAGGACAGGACCTCTATCTGTGTCAATGTCTTCATGAACGTCTGTTCTGTTTCCTCATCAGTGAAATGATTAACTGGAGTGCAGGGATCGAAAGATTTATTTGACATCCGTACAACACTTGTTAAGAAAGTCCCAGGGATTGTGATCTCACACATTAGAAATAAATATTTCAGAATAGTTATCCATTATCAGCAACAAAAGTTAACAATAGCCAGAATTGGTGGCACAGCCTAGGCTACATAGTAAGCTCAACAAACCAACAAGACAAAAATTGGCAGTGGTTTAAATATCAAGCCACTGTTCTGATTTCTTCACCTGCCTTCCAAACAGGCTTTTACAGGTGGCTTTTCAAATCGCCATCCCAACAAGGTTGGCACCTTGCATTTGGTTGATCAGATAAGAGCTTAATCTCTCAGTGTGCCAAGCCGGGGAGACCCTGCCAACCCAACAAAAACAGTGACTACTCAGTATCTTTTGGGCATTGCTTCATCATTTTGGAAAGGTTCTTAAACATTCAATAATTGTTTGAATTCCTACTCAAAGTGTGAAGGTCCACAGAGAAAGAATGCTTCTTGGGGGACATATATGGTGGCAGCTGGGCTAAAGGAGTAAATACCCCCATTCACTGTTGACTTAGGTGCTGAGGACTGAAGTCAGACCTCATCTATGCTAAGCAAGTGCTCTTCCACAGACCTACACCCCCAGCCCTAAGGTGCAGTTTAGTATAAAGACTTTAAAGTACTGGTTCCCACCCTTCCTGACGCTGCAACCCTTTAATACAGTTCCTCGAGTTGTGGTGACCCCCAACCATAAAATTATTCTCATGTGGAATGGTGGTGGTACACGCCTTGAATCCCAGAACACCAGAGACAGAGGCAGGCAGATCTCCAGCCTGGTCTACCAGAGTGAGTTCCAGGACAGTCAGGGCTCCATAGAAGAACCCTGTCATGAAAAAAACGAACAAAACTGATTTGCAGAGTGGTTGTACCAGCTTGCAGTCCCACCAACAGTGGAGGAGTGTTCCTCTTTCTCCACATCCTCGCCAGCATCTGCTGTCACCTGAGTTTTTGATCTTAGCCATTCTGACTGGTGTGAGGT
>CM052705.1:2161888-2196231 GCA_028551405.1 Uromys caudimaculatus
GGAATACCCAAGTTTCACTTTATAGTAACCACTGGACTGAGAGTGAGGTCCCAGATGGAGGAGTTGGAGAAGGGACTGAAGGAGCTGAGGGAGTCTGCAGCCCCATGGAGTGAGCAACAGTGTCAACTGGCCTGACCCCCTGGTTCTCCCGGAGGCTGGACCATCAACCAAAGAATACACATGGAGGGACCCATGGTTCGGACCACATATGTGGTAGAGGAGGGCCTTGTTGGCCATCAGGGAGAGGAGAGGCCCTTGGGCCTGAGGGTGTTAGAGGCCCCAGTAAAGGGGAATGTCAAGGTGGGAATACAGAGTGGGTGGACGGGTGGGTGGGAGGTGGAATACCCTCATAGAGGCGGGGGAGAAGGAGGGGATAGGGGGTTTCCAAAGAGGAGACCTGGAAAGGGGGAAACATTGGAAATGTAAATAAAGTACAAAAAAAAAAAAAGAAAAAAGAAAGAAAGAAAGAAAAAACGAACAAAACAAAATTATTTTTGTTGCTATTTCATATCCGTAATTTTGCTACTGTCATAAACTGTAATGTAAATATTTTTTACAGTTAGCAGGGTGCCAAAGGGGTCACAAGCCACAGGTTGAGAGCCACTACTTTAACACATTGGACTTTTTTCTTCTGCCTTCTCTAAATTCTAATTTCTAGAGTCTTTTTTTCTTCTTTCTTCTCTAAATTCTACTCCTTCAAAAAGTCCCCCTCACCTCTGTTGTTCAGAGATGTTGTAGTCCCTTCCTGCCCTCCCCCGCACCCCCTTCCCAGGAAGTCCGAGTAACATTAACCATTCAGCACCGTTTTTAAAAACTTACCTGGTTACTGATAACAGGGTTACCTTTTATAAGGTTAAGGAAAGACACTGGATCTTCTGCCTTTATCTAAATTCTATGTGCCTGCCGGGTGGTGGTGGTGCACGCCTTTAATCCCAGCACTTGGGAGGCAGGTGGCTATCTCTGAGTTCCAGGCTAGCCTGGTCTACAGAGAGATTTCCAGGACAGCCAGGACTATACAGAAAAATTTTGTCTCAAACAAAACAAAACAAAGAGCAAACAAACAAAAAGCCAAAAAAAAAAAAAAAACCCAAAAAACAAAAACAAAAACAAACAAACAAAAAACCCACCACAACAAAAAACTCCATGTTTCTAGAGTGAGTACCTCACAGCCCATCACACATGACAAGATCTGTATAAATGCCTGACAGACTTATTCCAGGGAATCCTGTTAAATAACGTCTTTAAATATTGGATCAAAGTATGTTAGATTCAGACATGAGTCATGGTGACGGTTGCCTGTGATCTAGGAGGCGGGCAGAGACAGAAAGATCTCTACAGGCTTGAGACCAGTCTAAGATTATATAAGCAACCAGGTTCTTGACCAGCCAGGGAGATAAACAGGGGTATAAAATGTATTTGTCTCAAAACAAATAACAACAATAGAACTCCGTAGGGGGTTGGAGAACAGACTCAGCTGCTTTTGTGGAGGAGCTGGGTTCAATTTTCAGACCTCACAGAATGGCTCATAACCGCTTATAGCTCCAGTTCCAGGGGTCGCAATGGCCTCTACTGTCCTCCAGGGACTCATGCACAAATGTGGTGCATATAAACTCAAATACAGACAGACAGACAGACACACACACACACACATACACACGCACACACAGACACACAGACAGACACACACACACACACAAATTTTAAAAATGTGTGTGAATAAATCTTTAAAAACCAAGCAACCAACCCACCCATGTATTAAGAGGAGGACACTGAGGAATCAATGCCTCTTTCTAAATATTCAAAGGCAGAAACTGACCCCTACATGAACACATTTGAAACATTTCTGCTTTTCGGAAGAATGCACATACATGGGTCCACATCAGATTATATATGTGTCCTTAAGATGAATCAATAGTTTTCCCTCACTTTTAGCTCAGGGGTCACAGGATCCTTTTGATCAAATTGGCTTCTAGGTCTCTCAGTGGACTTAGGGTTGCCAGGTTTGGGGTGGGAGCTATGTTCAAATGCTGCATTTAATACTGCATTTAATCTAGCCACCCCAATAATGGAAAATGCACAGAGTCGTCTATATTGTGCCTCAAAGGTGCTTACCTATTACGTTACTATTACTCTTTTCCAGATAGCTGTTGGTGGAATTCAGAGTACGGAAAAAACTTCGGTGCTCAATATTTATATTTTCCAAACACACACATTTTAAAAATCAAATCTTTAAAAACCAACAAACTCATCTATTAAGAGGAAGAGGGCAATACAGAAGGTCATTAACACAATCATCTGCCTCTTCCTAAATATTCAAAATCAAAGATGGATTCGATCATGAACCCAGGTTGGGTATGGAATTTTATTTACATCTGTGATCCTAGTTTTTGGGAGGCTGAGGCAGGAGAGTTGCCCCAAGTTTGAGGCAACCTGGGCTACAGATTTGAAATTTTGTGTCAAATTCCGAACCAAAAAAGATGTATACATTCCAGTTTTCTGTGGTTTGCCTTTGTAATTGAAAACATCTTCCTACTTATTTATTGTGCCTGCATCTGTACCACAGCATGTGTGCCGAGGTCAGAGGGCGTTGGTTTTCCCCTTCCACCACTTGGGTACCAGGGAGTGAGCTCAGTTTGTGAAGTTTGGCAGCAGGTGCCTTTACCTGCTGAGACTGCCAGCTAAGCCAGGACCAATCTGTTGACTTTCAGTGGCACCTCGACTGTACGCGGGAAGTGGAGGATTTAGTGACCAATGTCCTTTTGTCTCCGCTGACTTTTACCCCTTCTGTACTCCACTGTACCTGTGCTTGGGTGTGATTCTCACGCATGCATGCATCTTTTCCAAACCCATTTTCTTTTTCTAACAGCGGTTCATGTGGGCTGAGGAGGACCTTGACCTTTCTTACTGATGCCCTGTTTATACAGAGCTGGGGAATGAACCCGGGCCTCCTGGAGGGCCTCAAGCCTCTCTCCTGATTAAGCCCTGAAAGGGAGCGCCTGAAATCGGAAACTAATGTAATTTTACTACTGCTGTTAATAATGTTAAGATCACATCCCTATTAATCAAGTCCAGGGTCATGGTCCCTAGGCTTCTCAAAAGAGAGTAATTCCAGCACCAAATCAAATGGATTTTAAATACTTATTATTAATTCCTTATCATTTGCTTAGTCTTGGGTCACTTTTAGTTTGCTTTATATTCAGATTTTAGATGCCTTTCCCCTCTCTCTCTCTCTCTCTCTCCCTTCCTTCTTTCCTCCCTCTCCTCCTCTCCCTCTCTCTCTTTCAAGGCAGGTTTTAAATGTGTTTCCCTGACTGGCCTGGAACTCACTCTTAGACCAGGCTGGTGTCAAGCTCACAGAGATCCTCCTGCCGCTGCCTCCTGAAAGCTGAGTGCTCAGCTTGTTGCTATTTATTCCTTTAGAGACAGGGTCTCACTAGGTAGCTCTGGGTGGTTTGAAACTCACTGTGTAGACCAGGCTGGTCTTGAATGCACAGAGCTCCCTTGATTCTGCTGGGTTAAAAGCATGCACCACCATACGTGGCAGATCTTGGATTTTTGAAAACCAATTCTTCCCCAAGTTTCCAGTCACCTTTATTTTCTGTCACGTTACTTCCTACTGAGTTTTCTTTTCAGCCTATGAATTGTAATATCTAATCTATGGAGGATTGCCCCAACCTTCGTCCTTCCGTGGCTTGTTCCATCGTGGGCTGGTGATGTCCGGGCTATGCCTGCCAGTCACCCACATATCCTTTCTCTTGCTGCGTTTGCTTTGCTGGAGTATGTCCCCAAGTGACATCCTAAGAAAGGACATGCCGCTCTTCGAACACTTTGTGAGAAAACTCCAAGAAAACAAGACAAAAGACTTACGACCTTAGCTTCTTCAAACCATGGATGTGCTCTTAGGGTGTGTTCTTGTGCCCCTCACAGATGTAGCAGATAGGATGAGCTTACTTCAGAGTCATTACAAGGGGCTATGTTATTTGTTTATGTGCCATGTGTGGCTAGTCCTTGTGACTGTACATTTTACTCATGTGGTTCTTCTCAACCCACAGAGTATAAATTGTCTGATGCTCTGAATAAAGTTGGCTACCACATGAGACTTTAGTCTGCCTCGTTTATTGGCTCCATTCTCCCAAGTCTTACTGCCTCTAGATGAATGACAATCCAACCGTCCACCACTTCACAGATAGTTTGTGCATTGACCCCTGCTCACCTGTAGATGATCTGCTGCTTTCCTTCAGACCCTTTTACAAGTGTCTTAGTCAGGATTTCTATTCCTGCACAAACATCATGACCAAGAAGCAAGTTGGAGAGGAAAGAGTTTATTGAGCTTGTACTTCCACATTGCTGTTCATCACCAAAGGAAGTCAGGACTGCAACTCAAGCAGGACAGGAAGCAGGAGCTGATGCAGAGGCCATGGAGGGATGTTACTTACCGGCTTGCTTCTTGGTTAAATATTGGCTTTAAACATATTTGATTATTTCCTTCTCATATTTTCTCTTTTTCTATTTTGGGGGCCATGTACATTAAAGGATTTTTATTTTGTCTGTTTGTTGTTGACACAAGGCCATATTCTGTAGTGCAGGATGGCCCAGAACTTGCTATGTAGACCAGGCTGACCTGGAACTCAGAGATCTGACTCCCCCCCCCCCCCCGTGCTCAAATTAAAAGTGTACACCACCATGTCCTGAAGGCTTTCAAGTTTTTAATCCTTATGTTTTACCAATTGCATTTTAATATCCAAGAACTCAGTCTTCTCAAAATCTCATTTTTGTTGTATTGGGCTGGTCCTTTAAGTACAACAAAATGATATATTGTGTGTGTGTGTGTGTGTGTGTGTGTGTGTGTGTGTGTGTGTGTGTAAAAATGTGAATATATATTACTACAATGGTTTCCAGGGTGTCCAATCTTTTTAACATTGGATAAGACATTGTCCTCTACAAAGTTCACACTGAAAAAAGACAAAAAATTCAAAATATTAAATAAGTCAGTTTAGTACTTTGTGTTTGGGGACACATTCACAGCTCTCCTTGATGCAAGAAGCCCAGGACCCACCTGCCAGGGGCTGGATAGCCCAACTGTGACATCTCTGTACTTGTGAAGCTAAGGACAACTAACGGCATAGTCACTCAGACCTGGCTGACTCCACAGTCCCAGCGGAGCACTGAAGGTATGGAGGATCCCTGGAGAGTTGATGGTCTTCAGTTCATGTTGCAAGGCTGAGGAAACTGGTGTCTAATGTCAGCTAAGGATATTTGCAGAGGCAGCAGTGTGATCCACGGCAGGATGGATGCACTCACCAGCAAGAAGCAAGGGAAGCAAACGAAGATCCCTTTCCTCTCAGACCCCTTTATACCTGTACTACCTTGTAAACCTGTAAAGGGTGCTGTCCATTCTGAAAGAGGGTCTCCTCCCCGCAGCCAGTTCCTCCCAGAATGCCCTCCCAGAGCCATGAAGCTGGCAATCAGTGTTAACTATTAAGGTTGTCTTCCTAGCCCTGAGAATCTTCAAGAGACTTAAAAGCAATCTGTCTCCTAAATTTCGGTCCCCAAAGAAGCATGTTTTTTCTGCTTACTTACTTTATTACTGTTTGAGCCACTAGGGGTTAAGCTTGGGGGTCTTATACACGTCAGGCAAGCATTCAGTCACATGCCATTTGCTTCTGCTTCATGACCTTTGCAGTTTTCCACAAACGCTATCCTCTTTGGTCAGGTCTTGATGTTGATGGGGTGGGTTTGTTGGGTGGTGGTGCATATGCTGGCCCTGCATGGTCTTTCTTGAATGCCTGGAGGTCTTCTGGGCTAGCTGGCCCCCACCCCTTATAGAGTCTCCTCTGTTCTTTTTTTCAGCTCTGTCCTTTAAGGACCTCTTGTTTGACATTCCAGAAATTTGCTGACACATCTTAGTTGGAGGCCTTCTCTCTTTAGCGTCATGGGTTTATGTATTTTAAAAATTCTACAATTCATGTTTTCAATTATTAATTTTAGCTCTAATTGCTTTATCATTCAATGCCTTGATGCCCTTGAGCCAAGAGATCTACCCCAAATCCCAGGAGTTTATCATCAGGTTTCCAGTATCTTAATGCTGTCTTAAAAGGAGCACAGGTAAGCCAAGGCATACTTTTCTCCAGTTTGCCCTCTTCAGGTCTGGAATCCCATGGGGCAGAATAAAGTGGGCTGCTTCCTTGAATCTCAGCCCTCCCCGTGGGGCCTGAGGTGCTCTATACTGTAATACTCTAGTGAGCCTTACTTACCCGAGACCCTTCGAGTGAACACATGGAGTCGGGGATTGATGCAAAATGCAAGAGGAATTTATTAATTCAGCATGCTGAGGTCACTCTGCATACCAAGACAGGAGCATGACCTCTCGGATCCCGTTCAGGGACCTTATATAGGATTTTAGAGCAGCAGCCATTAGGCGCAATGTGATTGGCAGAACAGTGTGACTTTTAAACTGATTGGTCTTTAGGGAATGAGGTAGCAGGGGCTTAATCAGCCCCTCCCTTCCAGCCTACCTGCTCTCTAACCTGTTTCTCCCAGGAGGGGAGGGGTACCCACATGCTCGGAGGGGGGAGGGGACCCTGGTGGAGTATCTCAAAGTTCCTGAGCTGACTTCTCAATACCCCTTCACCAGCGGTGGCGCACGCCTTAATCCCAGCACTTGGGAGGCAGAGGCAGGTGGATTTCTGAGTTCGAGGCCAGCCTGGTCTACAGAGTGAGTTCCAGGACAGCCAAGGCTACACAGAGAAACCTTGTCTTGAAAAAAAACCAAAAAAAAAACCCAAAAAAAATACCCCTTCACCCTCTGGCTCCCACCTCAGCTGGCTTCAGCCCCCCCCCCCCCCTTGCCCTTCATATCTGCTCTCTAGCATCAGGGATTCAGAAAGGCCTTTGTTTTTATCCTCTAGCCATGCATGGGCTCATGGGACAATCTCTCTCTCCTCTCAGACCTCTCACCTCAGACTGCCATCCCTGGGAAGCAGGATCCTGCATACCTCTGTTCCCTTTGAACCCAAGCACTGACACACAGCAGGTATTCAGTAAATACCTGTTGGATGAAGGAATGGTATCAGGACGGCTGGGAGAGAAATATTTAGCTGTGTACAGTTTGTGAAATAACCCAGCGCAACCCCCTCACAGGCCCACCTCAGAGGCTTTCCCCAGCTTTGACCACAGCCTGGATTACACTTTCTGATGGCTGTATTACCTACAACTCCAGTCCCACCAGCTGGAAGCCTGGTGGTCACAGAAGCAGGTTAGCTGCAGCGTCTGGAACCCAGGTGTCCTCTGACCACCCAGACCTTCTGCAGGGACTCTTAGAGCAGGGAGATGTGTGACTGACTTGTGTCTGGACAAGGCCCTTGAAACCTTGGGAGGATGCAAACAAGCTACACCTAAAGGACCAGTTAAGATTTTCTTAGCCTGGCCCACAGACACTCACTTGCCCTGGGGGTGGGCGCCCAGGTTACCCAGACAGCCAATAGAAGATATTGCTTGCTGAGAACAGTAAGGCCCCACCTTTGGGCTCAGGGATTCCTAGTGGCTCTTATTAAATTTGGGATTATCATGTGTAAAGCACAGTCTGAATTTTGTTTGCTCTGCCATGTAACCTGCCTTTCTCCACACCCAGTCAGAGCCACAGTTAATCCACTGACCATGGGCTTAACCGGCAGGTGGCCAGGAGGCCCCACCAAATTCCTCTTGGCCCCTTTGTTACCTGGCCTGGGAGGGAACGAGTTCTTGTTTGGGAAGTGTTTCTCCTCCCAACGAACATTTTCAGTATTAAGAGTCTTTTGTCACCATAAATCTTGAAGAAGGGGATTATGACAGGCAGGCTGTCACCAGATTGTTTCCTCCAGCGGATAATGGGGAAAGTTTGGGAGCTGGGCTAATGAAACCTTTATTCTGGGGGACAATGCCATTCCCATTAAATTGCAGCTCAAGTCTTGACAATACCCCAGAACAAACCCAATTTGAATATTTAATTTGGGATGGAAGAAACTGAGTAAACACCTTCTCTTTTGGCTCCTCACAGAGCACATCCAAGCCACGGAGGTCGGGTCAGCTACTTCACAGGTGGGAGGATTCCAGGCCGCAGTAGCTGATGTTGACAGAGTGTTAAAATCCTAATTTGTTAAACTTCTAGGAAGTGAATACTGATCAGATAAGCAAACCACAAAAGTCTCTTCCAGCCTTTGGCAGCAGCAAGGTCTTTCCTCTCGCTGCTGACCTGGCACCAGCCTCGGCAGTCCTTGCTTCCTCAGAGACGCTCAAAAGAAAGAAATGTCAGAATATGCCTCATCTTAAAGAAAAAAGAGAAAAAAAGCTGTCGTGACGTCAAATGCCCTGCAAGTGGGAACAGAATCTTCTGTACTTTCCTTGTCTACCTGGCAACCAGGCAGCCAGGCGACAGGCTGTGAGGTGGAGCTGTGTGTGGGCTCTTCTGCAGAGACTCCGTCACCGGAGAATTGCTCTCCAGGATCATCTGCAGGGCTTTCCTGTCCCTCCTCACGGCCCCTCAGCTGGCTCACCTTTGGTTCACAGAGAAGACTCATCTTTGCTCTGTCCCTCTGTCTACACCTAGTGCTGATTCTGGGTCCTTGACACCTAACTTCCTCCTGGTCTTTCCAAATGGCAGAGCTCAATAGAAGCCGCTTAAGCACTCTGGAAGAAGGTGACTCATCCTGACACACCTCATTTGTCTGTCAAAATCTTGGTTTCTATCTTAGCAGAGAAGAAAAGAAGGGGGGCACAGAAAAGAAATATCTTTTGACTTTGCTGCCCTGGTGAGTCTTCACCCTAGGCTGCCCAACTGAGCAAGACACAAACGACCCCACACAGGGAAGCAGCTGCTGGCACCATAGAGCTCAGCATCACAGGAGCCATGGTCACTCCTGGCACCCTCCCAGGGGTTACTGATCAAGCCTCAAGACAAAGGCAACATTGAAGCTCACTCTAGGGGAGGGATCCAGCCCAGTTGGAGTGCTTGTCTAGCGCACACAAAGCCCTGGGTTTGATCATGAACACCACATATCTGCCAGGTTGGGTGCTGCCTGCCCATAGTCCCAGAACTCTAGAGGCAGAGGCAGAAGGATTAGAAGCTCGGGTCATCCTTAGCTGCATGGTGACTTTGAGGCTAGCCTGTGCTGCATGAGACCCTGTCCCCCTCACCCCACAACCTTCACCACCACCACAGAGTTGCCTCCTCCAGTCTTGCAATGAGGATATGTGATTAGTCTTATTGCAACTTACTATGCCACGATTGGTTGCTATCCTGGGGGGCCTGGTTTTTTCTGAAGGGAAACAGAGAAGGGATGGATCTACGGAGGGGATTGTGGAGAAGGACTGGGAGGAGGGGAGGAAACTGGTCAGGATGTAATATATGAGAGAAAAATATCAAATAAATAAATACAATTTTAATATATTATCTATTTATTTATTTTATGTGCATTAGTATTTTATCTACATGTATGCCTGTCCTAGGTCCTCTGGAAGAGCAGCCAGTGCCCTTAACGGCTACAGTCATCTCTCCAGCACCAATAATAATTTTTTTTACAAAACTGATTTTAAGGACCAGCTAGCTGAGCCACCAGCCCCTGACTTACTTGGGGTGCTCGGGGACAGAAGGCAGGTACAGCCAAAGCTCCTCACTGAGCAAGAGTTTGTGTGTGGGTATGTGTGTGTTACAGGTGCACTGAGCGTGGAGTGGCAAATAAAGATCTGGCTTTACTGTGCTGGAGGAAGCAGCTGACCCTCGCTCTGCTCTATACTTGTTTAGGTCAACTGTACCAAGAGCAAGCCTGTCTCTCAGTGGCAGCTTTAGAATCCTTTCCTCAGAGTGTTCAGCTTGCTTCAGTGAGGTTTCCAGCCTCAGAAGAGCATGGGTTTGCTTCACCTAGATTCAGCCAGACCTTTTCTTTCCCAGGTGACCTTCCTCTGAGCCCAAGTACCACAGACAGAGTATCCAGGGTTTATACTGGCACAGGTCTCCTCCACTGGTATGGTACAAGGGCAGAAGTGGCCAGGCAGCCCACTGGTCTCCCTGTGGTCAAAATAGTCACTTCTCTGAAGTCTAAGTCACTCGGGGATCAGATCAGCAGCTCAGAGCCACAGAGGAGGTAACATTCAGGAAACATAACCCCGTGTGCCACCACGGTGTGCTCCTGCTTTCCTTCTGAGTCCTTCCCATGTTCACTTGCAGTTTGGGGTTGGCCTCTGTTAGCCAATGGGGTCTCTGAAGAGAGTTTTTAGGGTTACTGTTGGGAGACATGCAATATTCCCATGAGAAAGAGTGTAGAGTTCATCCCTCCGGCTGTCCCGAATGTAACCACTGTGGACACATTTAGTGTCCCCTAAGCCAGGTATTAGGATACCTTAGTGGGTTGGGAAGGTCTTCATTGGTAAGCACTCTGGAGTTCAGGAATCCAGAAGAAGGGCCAGTCCTGGCACTCAGGGAGCCACTCGGATGAAGAGACTCTACCAGCTGGGTCCCCTGTCGTTAGTTTCCCATTAGAACCATTCAGGAGCTTCTCCCAAGCCTCTAGTTTCTTCTACCAGTCCATTTCCCCCACAGTAGACAGAGGGAGTTTTTACACCTAAACATCAGACTGTGTTATGGCTCATGAGATCCCGCCAGGGGCTTCCATTCAAAATAAAATCCAACTTTGTCACCATGGCTGTAAGGTCCTGCTTACTCTTTCTTCACAGCCTGCTCCTGTCAATCACTGCTGTCTGCCTGTGGGGCTCTGCTGGTGTGTGCCTGCCTCGGGGCCTTTGCGGTGGCTGGAGCTACTGTCTGGGACTTTCTCCTCTTCCACTTTAAGAGGTAGGCTCTTCCTTATTACTTAGGTTTCCACTAAAAGGCCACATCCTTAGACAGGGTCGCCTAACCTTGCACCTAAAGTCACTTCTCTAAGTATCAGTTTGCTATTTATTGATTTCACTGAACCCACCCAACAAACGCTGGTTTTGTTTATTGACAAATCTGAGATTTTTTCTCCCATGAATGGAGTGGAAATCTTGTAGCAATCCTGGCTGCATGTGTGGTGTTCCCTGTTCTCCTGAGTCACAGCATGTCTGAGGGATGAGTGAATGCATGTCTTTCCCTCACTTAACCCAACTCCTCTGCTGCGTCAAACACTCTCTAAAGCTGCCCCTGTGCCTTAGAGCCTCAGCTTCATGTAGGGCTCTTCTTCCCGTGCTGTAACTATTAAGATTCAAGGCAATTCTGCCTCCTCTGCATAACGCAATCTCTCTAAGTACCCTTCACCAGGCCTTTCACAGGGTACACACACACACACACACACACACACACACACACACACACACACACACACTTAATAATTTATTTTAATTTTATGTACATTGGTGTTTTGCCTACATATATGTCTGCATTAGAGTGTTGGATCCCCTGGAACTGGAGTTACAAGATGGTTGTGAGTTGCCATGTGGGTGCTGGGAATTGAACCCAGGTCCTCAGGGAGAGCAACCAATGCTCTTAACAGCTGAGCACCTCTCCACGCCCCCACCCCCCACAAAGTATTTTTATTAATACTTTGAGAATTTCATACAATTTATTTTGATCATCTTTACCCCCTACCTGTCCTTCCCCTAACTCTTCAATCTACCCTCAGCTTCCAACATTGAGAATTATTTTTTTGTGTGTATAGGGCTTTTGTCTGCATGTACTTATGTGTTCCAGCTGTGTGCTGTGCCCTGAAGGCCAGAAGAGGGCACCAGATCTCCTGGCACTAGAGTTATAGACAGTTGAGAAAGCTGTGTACTAAGACTTGAACCCGGGTCCTCTAGCAGAGCAGTCAGTACTCTCAAGCACAAGTAATTTCTCCAACTCGCCAACTTAACTTACAAAAACAAACAAACAAATAAAAACCATACTGAGGCCATTTCTGCTGCACAGATACTCCTGGATATGGGTCTATCCATTGAAGCCTGGTCAACTTACCAGGGGGCCCTTAAAAACACAGCTGGCTCTCCCTCCTCTAAAGCCATCAACTAGCAATGGTGTAGTTAGGGGTACGGAAGCATGGCCCCCTCCCATACCCCTCCCTGCTCCAGTGTTGACTGGCTTAACCTCATGCAGGTCTTTCAGGCAACTTCAGCTGCTGTGAATTTGAGTGTAGCAGTTCTGTCCAGAAGCCAGTTTTCCTCTTGTCCCCCAGCCCCTCTTGTGGCTCTTACGATCTCCCCAGCTCCTCTTCTGCAATGGTCCCCGAGACCCTGGGCTCCTTCCTGGGGATCTTATTTGAGGCTGTGCTCTGCCTGTTCTATAAACTGTATGCATGGTGTGGAAGGGACCCACAGATCCTATACCCCTGTGTACCTACATGCACCTTGTTGAATGAGGACTGTCCCCTGACTGCAGGGGACACTGAGATGGGGGAATGGATTTTTGATACTCAGCTCCTCCATTCCCTCCTTCTTAGGGCCCTTTTATCATCCAGGTGCCCAGTGTCCCCTCCTGTCTTACCTCATAGTGAACCCCATGACAACTTGTTCTAAGGTCTTGCCCGCTTAGACCCTAAGAGGATGCTCTCTCCCAAGGGTGCCTCTTCAAACAGGTGCCCTCGGGTGAAGGGCCAGATGGCCATTCTCCTGGGAGAACTTTACTGCTGATGACCTTGGACCTCTTGGGGTCTTTTCCTGAGTGTCCTTAGAACGGATGCTCCTGTGTATTGCCGATATCTTGAAAAGGTGTGGAAGAGACTCTAGGATAAACATGGACGCAGCCCCGTGCTCCTCTCCTGACACAGCCCCCTCTCTCTGAGAGCCTAAGAGATGCAAGGCCTAAGAACAAGAAGGCTCCACTGCCGAGCACTGCCATCGTGCCCATGGTCCAGCACAAGCCACAGAGCCCCTCAGCCCCGACTTGTCCTTCTCTACCCTCCTCACAGACTGGGTCTTGCAATCATGGTTGAAAAAGGCAGATCAGGCCTTGAGGGTGGCAAAGAGGCCAAAGGACTTGAATTCCCACAGCGGGGAACTCAAGTCGATCCACCACACTTTCACCTAAAATCTTAGGAGGAAGCCTCGGGAATTCTATGAATTCCCGGCTAAATGCATATTTGGAGTGGGTTAGCTCTCCTCACCCTGATGTCACCCACAGGCTGCCATTTGCTTTCACCAGGGTTCCTAGATTGGACGCTCCACTTCTGCTAACATGCTCCCCATCGGCCTGCAGAGTGACCTACGACAATTGGACATCTGGGGCTGGAGGTATAGGTGAGCACTGGGCTCGGGCGCTGACCTCAACCCCCTTGCCTAGTCACATCCTGAGGAGGCCGAGCCACACTGCCCTTCTCGCCCTCCCTGAGAGCCAGCCTCCGGTTCCCCACCATTACCTCCTGTATGCCTGGCCCCTTCCCACAAAGGCAAGCGCCCGTCAAGGAGGCTTCCACTGACCATCCTGCTTGAAGTCAGGCCCCTGTCTAGTTAGCCCTACCTTTGGATCTTGTCTGATCTTCATAGGCTTTATTACCATATATAATTACTCTCTAATGCACTGCCACAGTTGTTCACTGTTTGAAGTTACTTGTACAGAGCCACTTTGCCTTTCTTACAGTCCCCATACGTAACAGTCTTCCTGTTCACCTTTAGATCTTGGACATGTGCCACAGGGCCCGGCACACAGTGGGGATAAACAGATAAAGATTGAGAAGCTCAGGTACCATCCTCCCATTTCTCCTCTCATTTCCTCCATGGTAGACTCTGAGGCTGTTCCCCCAGCCTTCAGCTTGGGGAAGAGGAAGGTAACACTCTGAGAAAGCATCCTCTGAGCACTACTAATTAGCTATTCTCTTGGGAGAAGCTAACGCCTGAAAGCATCTTGCTGATACCAGAGTCTGATCCCAGAGGAGGTTCAAATCTCTGGCATTAACAGTAGAAGGGTTTTATCGTAAGGACTTCAGAAGTTAGCATGAAATGAGACTTCAAAACATTTGTTCATCTCCCTTGTGTTCCAAAGGGGAAGGGAGATGCCCCCAAAGGTTGCCTAGAAGGAGCAGTTTGCTACGGGGTTAGTCCAGAGCTCTTCGGATGCTGTGTTCCTTCTCGTATCTGCTACCTGTCTTCTTTTGAGTCTCTTTCTTCCAGCAGCTTCAGAGTGACTTGCTTCTATAATAGGCTGGTTTCTAAAGGTGAGGGAGAAAGAACTGTAGTACCTAACTCCTCCTTTTGGGTTTCCTGAACGGAATTCAAACCATTTAGGCTGAACCTAACAAACGTTTTGGTATCTAAATCTACAGTTAAAGATGCAGGAGAGTCTCTCAGAGAGACTAGAATAACTAAGTGAATTAGTTATCTATTGCTGTGTAACAGACTAGACTTCAAAGTTTAATTTCGTAAGGCCACCACTTTAAGCTTAGGTGCAGTGAGTAGGCAATTTTTACTGGATTCTGATTGTTTTCCTTGCTCCCTTTGCTCTCTCTGATGCAGCCTCAGTCAGCAGCTAGGTCTCGCAGGGCCTCTTTGCTCATGGACATCCTTGCTTGGGCCACAAATCTCCAGAGAGTGGCAAAACAGTCTGAGCTTTCTCATGAGGTAGGGTAACAGCCCCCAGACCTTAGCACAACTGACTCCATGATGAAAGTACCATTCAGGCTGTAAAACTCAGCAGTAGACAGCACCACCTGCCAAAATGAAAACAAAGACCTAATCCATCAAAGTCTATAGTTCTGGGAACGTCTCTAAATGTACTAACCTTGCTTTTTGGCTTCTGTAGTTCACTACTGGCCAACTGTAGTATGTCAACGGAGGACATGGTTTTGGTGCTTAAATCTCACCCTGAGAAAATCTTGGGGCTACAATGGGATCCCAGACACCCAGGGCAGTCTCTGGCTGGCTAATACGTTCTATTGGCTTAAATCCACAGTCTTCTCTGGTAGATGCCCCACAACAGTAGCTGGGTTCCAGAAACATAAGGAGAAGACAAACACCAACATATAAGTGGTTTGCAAGTCTCTGATTGTTCTAATGTTCACTAATGCCTGGTTGGCACAAGCAAGCAAGGTTCACAATCAAGGGACCAGGAAATGAACATTGTGTTCTTGGTGGGATGAGCTGGACATGATTGCTGCCATTTCTCTGTCAATCTACCACAAGGTCAGGGCTGGACAGATCTCTTCCCCACCATCCCTGGGGACTACTACAACCATTCTTTGGTATACCTCAGGGTGGGGTGTGCTAGGAGGCTCAGAGCAGCCAGCACCCGGCAGTGACATGAGGTCCAGGAGGTTGCAAGTTAGAGACCCTGAAAACTGTCACTCAGTCCCACCCAGTACTGGTCTGAAGGCTGAAGGGCAAACTGACTGGACAGGAGGATCCTGGAGAGAAGCAAGACCTGAAGGGGGTTGGGGGAGGCCCAAGCTGCTCCATTTCTCTCCCTCTGCTTCAGGGTCTGCTGCTGGAGAGACAGAGGAGAGACGCACTGGAAACAGGCTGGGTCAGGGCTGCAGCCTCTGCTCCTAAAAATAAAGCCTGTGAAGAAAGTGGAGGCTAATGCACCTGGAGGTGGAGCCATAGGTCAGGTGGGCAAAGCTTTTAAATGCACTATCTTCTATGGTCCTCAGTGGCGGACGGCCTGGTGACATTCCCCCAAGCTCAAGGAGAGCACCACCATGAGTGGGCCGGCTGCAAATCACCCGGCTGCGGTGGCCTCAACAGCCATTTCTAACCCTGTCTGACAGAAACATCAGGTCAAGCCTCGAAATTTCTCCTATTGGTAGATTTGGAACAACAAAGCAGAGACTTGATGAAGCAGAGTCCTTGTTCTGGAAGGCAGAGGTGACTTTGCACACAGCGTTCCAACATTTTTTTTTTTTTTTTTTTTAAAGACTCCCTCAACCCAGTTGTCACGGTAAACCTGGCCTAGGATCGTGAGGTGACAGCGCCCACCCGGAAGGCAGAGGGGCTCAGAGCCCTACACGGGAGGCGTTGCCAAGCCTGCTGAGGGCTTGGGGGGACGCTGCCCAGAGGCCTTTTCCTTGTGGCTCCAGACAAATTAAAAACCTCCTTACCAGCCATTCACTCGGTGGAGGCCTCTTCCTTGCTCCGCAGGGGGGTGGCTGTGTGGCGGGGGATCTGGTTGGGGGGAGGCTGGGCCTCCCGGGGCTGGCGAGGAGGGGGAGCCTCAGGAATGGAAAGGGGCCCCTATCCAGAAGAGATTGGCAGGCAGGGAGCGGGGGCAAAGTGCAACCAGGTCACTGGGGAAGAAAAAGAAATCGCCAACTAAGGGAGTGAGGGAAAGTTCCTCTTCCAGCCTCATTATGGAAGAGGTCTGAGCAGAGGGAGGCGGGGAGCCCGAAGCAGAGAGAAAAGGGAAGTGGGACTGTGCGGAGGGCAGAAAGGTTCTTAGGGTGCGCAGGCAGGAGAAGGCAGCACCTCCTCCATCGGTGCTGGAGACCTGGAAACACACCTGCCCAGCCACTCCCGAAGAGGGGGAGCAAACTGCCCCATTAAGGGTGGGACGAATTGATTTTCCAAAGAAGCAAGGCCCCATTTCCTCCCAATGCCCTCTCCAGGCCTCCTTAATCTGCCCCGGAGGCAGCAGGTGACCTCTGCGCAGGCCCCCGAGGCGCCTTTGTTCCTGGCCTTCTGCGGCCCGCCTGTCGCCGACTGCACCTGCGCGGCCCGGGCTCGGGTCCACCCTCGGCCGCTCGCTCGCGGGGTGCACCGAGCATGCCTTTGTACCCCGAAAACCACCGCTCCTCCGCCCTTCTGCTTTGGGCTCGACAGTCACTAATGGCTCCACTCGGACAGCGGTGGGAACCTGCTCCCAAGAGGGAGATGGGGGAGTATACCTCCTCTCCCTCCCCACCCCCCACCCCCGCCAAGTTCATCTGGGAAGACCAGTTTGGGACCCAGGCTACCAGGGCGGGCTGGAGCCTCCGTCCTTTTGGGCCCACGGTCCCCAGATGCGCCCTGCTGACTTTTAGTCCAATCCCTCTGAGGTTTGCTAATTTAATTGTGCAGTGGGCACACCTGAGACATTCCCTTCATTCTCATTAGGGCATTTCTTAGCTAAAACGGAAGACAAATGAGCATATTAAGGCAGGGAATTCAGCGAGAGCTTTTGCCATCGTTAGAACATCCTAGCAAGCAGAAGAAAAGGAGGGGTGGCGGGGCCTCCAGGTTGGAGACAGGCAAGGAGATCTCAAGTTCTTGCTAAGTGAGCCCGTGTTAGGCATTTAGCCTTCGTACATTAAATGGCCAGGTTTTAAAGGAGTGGCTCTCCAAACATTTATTATTCATAGTAGCAGAACAACCCGTAAGCCACTATGTGGAAACTAAAAGACTTCCCGTGCTAAAGGTTAATGAAAGTGTAATTTGAATCATGAAATCTTTATGTGTCCGCTCAATTTACGCCGAAGGCTCATTAAAGATACCAGGGGCTGCGGGTGACGTCACAACGGGCATTTAAATGGGCGGGGCCAGGCCGCTCTGCATGGAATCCTTTAAAAATATAAAAGCATTCCTCTTTCCTTCTGTCTCTCCAGCTGTAACAACTTCACAACTGTCTAGGTTCCACCCCGAGGGTTTTACAGAGAGAACACCACGTTAGAGGGAATCAGGAAGCAGAGAAAAGGGCACAAATAAGCGCCTCAGGAACAATGAAAGCTTTTCTCTATGCAGCAGTGGGAGAGTTGCTCGAAAAACGGGAAAGGTATTAATCAGAAGTGGCTATAAATCCTCTGGAGTTTTGCTCTTATAAAACTCCTCAGAAAAAGTCTTGAAGGAAATGCAGGTCAAAGCCCAAAAAAGCTCTTGATCAGAGATTGCTGAAGGAAAATCTTCCCAGCCGCCGTTTAATAGGCAGCAATCACCCCAGGAGTGAGGAAGCCAAGTACGCTTGAAACATGGTTGCAATTCCTAATAGGTCTTGTCACACTTAAGGCACTGCAAGCTCCATCCGACGAACAGCTGAAGCTCGCTGGCGATTCATAAAGCCAACAGTTTAAAGTTTATTATGATGAAAGCACTTAATGACAGCCATCGCTAGGGGCCCATCATTTATAAAGCCGTGCGGAGTATTAGGCATGTAGCATGGCCACCAATTTTATGTCACAATTGCTACCATAAAATGACCTTTGGTGATTTTTGCTGCATGTGGTGGACAGCTCTTCCTTCACATTAGTGCTCTGTGGCTTTCTTTGCAGACTATTATGCTGTCTAAAGCTTATTTGGCACTGTCGTGAGCCTCAACCCTGGTTATTACCCCGAAGGCCTGTCTTAAAAAAAAAATAAAAATCTCATGCTCTATTACGCCACTCCAATAATTTGCAGTTCTTACCAGCCTTGGGTCGCGTAATATTTTAATGCATATGCTTTACCATTGCATTTTATTTATTTATTTTTCAAGTTTCCCATTCTTTTGTAGTTCACTGAAATCGGTCTTCTTCCCTGGTCAGGTCTACTGATTGGCTACTGTTTATTCTGACCAGTTAAAACAGTGCCAGAAGAAGAAGAAGAAAAAAGTGGGGGCTAATTAAATTTGTTTTTTTTTTTTAAATCTCACGCATGATGAACCTACCCCAAGCAAAACCACCGGTTCAAATTTATTTCCCTGCTTCCAAGCCCAATGCAAATTTACATCTTAGTGACATTATTTAATTAGGCTTCCATTTGCCACCCTGCTTTGTATAGTTGGAGAGTGTTTGAATACATGGCCACTTTACTGCTCCCATGTAAACTGCCGTTGAGAAAGTGGCCTGTCCATGCTACCTTTAAATTGTGTATATAATTTTATAAATGATATAAAATCTGCTTCTAGTCTGGGGGAGAACTTCGGGCCTGGCATGCTGCAATTTTGGAAGGATTTAAAATCTGTGATTTCTGCCGGTACCTACTGTATTGGGTTTTCTATAAAGCTTTTTCAATAAGGTAAATTGTTACATGACAAATTCATCTGCCAGCATTATCATCTGCTGTTTGTGTTTTAACAACAGGAGCCCTGCTCTAACAAAACCGTTGTAATGGCTGCACAAATTACTCAGCTGAAAGCTTTTCACCAAACAAACAGTATTAATCAGCAGTTCTTATGAAAGTGCTAATTAAAAACAATTTTCTTCCTCAGTTTGCAATACTAAAGCCATCTTCACTTGCACAGTTTCCAATCTAGAGCTACTGTATTTGCTCACACTTCAGCCCCTCCATTAACTATTGAATCGCCCATTAGCCATTTTATTACCTTTCTGTTTTCAAGCTTGTTGACATTTTAAAAGTCACAGTATGATCTGTTTTATCTACTAAAAAATGTATTAATTGAAAAGTCAGGGAGACAAATAAATAAATAAACAAATACAGATTCCAAATGCACAGGCTTCCTGAGCAGGATACGCGGGAAACCTTCCAGCCACAGCCTGGGCAGCAGGCAATCTGGATAAAATGGAATCTCAGAATTCGAAGTGGCATTTCAGGCCTGACGATGTGTCAGACAACAGTGGGCTGGGCTCATTTATAGCTGAGAAATAGTCCGCTCAGGAAGACGGATTTGCTCTGGCTAAAGTTAGTGTGCCTTTCAAACTGCCTTTCCTCTGTGTATATGTACTCAGCATAATTATGATGTTTCCGCCTTCTGAAGACAGGGGAGTTTGATCCATAGAGGCCAACCTAGAGCCGGAAGCTGGGGCCAAGCAGCCTAATTGTCCCAGTGAAACTGGTGTGTATGCCTATGTTCAGTAGGACCCTCTTAACCCTGTGGGCATCCGGCCCCTCCCCCAAAGTCCACCGAAAGGGTTTGCCACACAATGCTTCCCAGTTGTCTGGTATGGATTGGAACCAAATCAAACGCTGACTAAGCACAAAGCCAAAATCTAAGGAAGCTGAGCTGGCGAAAGAAGACAGTTCCCACCCATCTAAACAAAAACAATAACCCTCATCCCTTAGAAAAAGGTGTGCCCTACTTTGGCAGTGGGGAGAAGAAAATAAACAACAACAACAACAACAACAACAACAACAACAACAAAACCCAAAAATACATCTACCTCTATTGCATTAACCAGGATCTTCAATTGTCAAAGGCACTTAACCAGTTAGGATAGACACCTGGCTGTCAGAACAGAGCTCCAGAGAGCCACTAATCCTTCCTTTCACTCAGTTAACTGCTGGATCCCCCAAACTAAATTCAACAGGTATGCAGTGGTAAATGCCGCCTATACTGAAGCCAAAGGGAAAATCAGCAAGGGGTGGCAGCTCTTCTCTGAAAACACCCGAGGAACCAGCCAGAAAAGCTTTTATGGCCCCGACAAGTTTTCTGCTGAATACTGAGCACCTAAATTACCCTTCCCTAATGGAAGTTACATTTTTCATGCTCAGTCAAAAAGCCGCCAAAATACACAATTTACACAAAATAGCACCTACCTCTCAGGTAGTCTTTCTGAGCACTTTTGTCCCAATTCACAGCATATGTCTTGCTATAAAGTAAAATATATTTCTCATAACCAACTTGGACGTGCCTGTTCACATCGATGCTTTACAACTACCCGTGGACAATATTAGATACGTTCTTACACCCAACCCGCCTCTACAAAAGAAAACCAATAGCTTGATCAGAAGATAAAAGTCTATAAAAATACTAATTCTTAACATTGTTTACATTTTAAAAACCTTTATTGTGGTGTTGTGTTGCCACAGTGAGCACCGGGAAGACAGAGGACAACTTTTGGGAACAGGGGTTTTTCTTCCACCATCTGGGTCTGGGGACTGCACTCAGGTACTCTTGGCTGTGAGCACCTGCCTCTGCTGCCGCATCTCGCTGGCCCAGAGTATCCCAAGCCTTATGACCTCTCAGGCACGCAGGCTTTTTTGGAAACAAGCATGCGCATACTTACGTAGACAACTGTAGAATAGATCGCTTCAATTCCAATTACATAATCTAATACTAATGCCTAGAAATAATCATCCAGTTCATGAAGAAACAGAAATGGGGTAACTTTCTAGAGTTGCCTTAGTTTTTCCTTCTCAATATCTGCATTCTATTAAAAATGTGAAAATTAATTAAAAAACACTTTTCAAGTATTTGAAAATATAACTACTTTGTTATACAGTTTGAGAGAGCCTAGAACAGAGATACTTCCAGATAGGGGAGTCTTGAGGTCATAATCACCCCATGAGAAATATATTCTTTATTGGATGTCTCTTAGTAGGAATAGCTCAATTCTGACATACTGTTCTCAGATACTTCTAGAAAACACATTGCTGGTTTGCTTTAAAAACAAAAACAAAAAACTCCCAAAGAAATAAGCATTGCATCTACAGCACACAACTGCAAATTGAATTTCTGCCAGTTCGAGTATTTTTCTGGCTGAAAAGAAAGGACATATTCTCATGGTCCTGCTGTTCTATACTTAAAAAAGAGGGAAAAACAGACCATCTTAGGTGCCACTACGGAGACAGGTTTACTTTGTCTGGTAGATTTAGTTGCAGGTTTTTATCTAAGAAATAATTCTCGGTGAATTTTCGTCCGTATGAGTGGAATGACTTGTGTTGCCTTTGAAACATCCCAAATTCTAATTTTTTAAACAAGAAAATACGAAGCCAGTGTGTAACCTATACAGTCGCAAAGGAGAGCTGCCACCAGCTGAACTACTCAGCTAAATGGCTGGTTTGCATTGCCCTGGTCTTTATCTAGCCCTGAGAATAGACTGCTGCTTTATCCCAAGAGGAATAAATAGCTGTTATTGTGATGCTGGTCCATCACTTGGCATTGCAATTCAAGTTTCTATGAGGAAGAAATGTGTGATCTAACTGCGACTTGACCTGTGCCTTCTGAGATCTGTCTAGGTGCTCTGACGGTAAAATTTTTGCTTGATGATAGAGGTGGGCAGAGAAGACATTTGAGAGTCACTATTTTTATGTCAGCTAAGTTTGCTTAACAAGCAAACCATGAGCCTCCCAGAGCCCCGCCTATCGCTTTATTGTATTGCATTCAATATACACTTTTTCTTCTGCTAAAGATATGAGGCTAGCCCACCTAATGACATTCGTGCCAACGTGGGCACAGATGACTCTTTACAGACAAACGTCTGAATTTCCACAAAAGGCATTAGAGGGCTTCATGTAAGCAGCAGGCAGGGTGGGCTGGGGTCCTGTGGAAAAGCTTCATCCGGAGCAGAGCCTATTAAATGTTTACCATGCACTCAAATCTCAGAAACTGACAGTATATACTTATTTTAAATAAGCTAATTGTGTAATTGAGCCTTTCCTCCTTTCTTTCTTCCTTCCTTCTTTCCTTCCTTCCTTCCTTTCTTCTTTCTTTCTTTCTTTCTTTCTTTCTTTCTTTCTTTCTTTCTTTCTTTCTTCCTTTCTTTCTTTCTTCCTTTCTTCCCTCCCTCTTTATCCTCTGGTTGCAATGAACCTTTCCAACATTTATTCAACATTTCTCTGGAAGAGACCCATTTTGAGAGAGTCTGGAGAACAGCGGCAGTTAGATTTAAGCCCTGATAGAGGCTCACTTTTCACTCATAGTCAGAGCCTAAATGTGCTCTTCTTGTACCTAAACAGATAATAAGCAGTCAGCATGTTCCCCCTCCTTGACACAGCACACTGAGACTAATCACACATAATTGGGGAGGAGGAGCAGAGGGCCGGCCACGCTATTGTGTCCAGAGGACAAACGGTCAGTTTATGAGGCTTTGGGCTGAGGTAGTCATTTCTTATACATCTATAGGGGAAAAAAACATCCTGTTTAAAAAGAAAAAATAATAAGAGAGAGACAGAGACAGAGAGACAGAGAAAGAGAGGATGGATTGAAACAATTAATTGGGACATCAGAAAAATGAGATTCATTTATTTATCCAGAAAAGAAGGGTAATGTTTTCTGTGTTTACAGATTAAGGACTACTATTACCAAACAGAACAAAGGCAATTAAAAAGGGGGGAGGGGGCAGGTGGAAATTATCAAAAGAAATTCTGCTTTAAAGAGAAAACTATTTAGATTGCTCCACAAGTCAAATTCTGATCTCAGACAGGCTGCTGACACATAAAAACACACAAAGGTTTGGTACAGAAGAGCAACAAGCTGCCTTAAAAAGAACCGGCGGGAGAGCTGCGGAGGCCGGAGTAATGGGCGGAGTCCCTAGATGTGGAATGTTCAAAAGTGGGTGGAGCCCTGAGTCCCAGGGGAGCCTGGCCGACTTCTCATCGTGTGGAAATCATTTTCTGTGCATCTGATGTTTTCTTCTATCCCGTTTTGGTTAAAATAAGCAGAAGTGGGTAGTGGAGATTTTCTTCATATATGTCCGACACTTCTTTTTTCAACTGAAAATAACATAAATACCAAATTTTTATAAATTAGTATTAATGTTAATTTTAATATCACGGTTTCTTAACCTAAATATAGAATTCTGGGAAATAATCAAAGGAAAGCAACTCAACATAGTTTTTAGGGGTACTGGCATGATGATGATGTTAACATAGGAATCTGGGGTGGGGGCCGGGGTTGTTGTTTCTTTTTGTTTTAGGTGAGGATTGTGCGGCTGTGGCCACACTACACCATGACCGAGGGAAAGCTGGAGTACCTTCATCTTTCCCAGACTAGCGCTGGGCATGTCTCTACCACAGTCAGGTCCTTGCTGCCCTAGGCAGTGCCACACTGCCCTAGTCAGGCAAGGGGATTGGAGGGACTTAGAGACCGTCGCGTAGCTGGGCACTGGGACATGTCTGTGGGCTTCAGACATTTCAAAGAATGCCTAGGTCTCATTTGGGGGCCTTTACAGCAAGCGGTCATTTAGGACCCCAGCCCATCCCAGGAACATATTCCAACACCTGATGTTGCTTGGGTGAATTTCTGAGGACCTTCTGTGATACAATTTAAATCTCAACCAACCTTCAAGCCTAAAGCACACATTCTGGAAAATGATGGGCAAAGTACGCGTTATCCCCCCTCATTTGGCTAGAATAAATCTGACAGTCACATTTATATTTATTCTATAAATAGCAGTTTGTTTCTTCTTTTTCGTCCTCCTCCTCTTCTGTTCCCTTTGAGACAGGGTTTCCCTGTGTAGCCCTGGCTGTCCTGAAATTCACTCTGTAGACCAAGCTGGCCTTGAACTCAGAGATCTGCCTGCCTCTACCTCCTGATTTCTGGGATTAAAGACATGGTCCACCATACCTGGCTAGTTTCTAAGTTGGTATTTTTGAGCCAGTTGTTAATTTATTTTTAATTTATAAGGATCAGAAATCTTTCATTATAGAGGAAAGCAATTCTTTTATTATTTCAAATCAGTCACCACTAGCCACCCTAAACAAATATTCCATGGAAGGCTCCACTATCATATTCTGCTGGGTTGTCTATTGGGGATATGTTCACCTGTATCTTTTAGAAGTACATGTCTCTTCTAAATCCTATTCCAAAATGGTGACATGTCTTCAGTATTAAAGATAGCAGTCATGAGCCCACTTTCTCCACTAGGACACGAGGCCAGTTTCACCTCCTTTCTTTCCTATTTACTCTTTCATTCATTACTCATTCATTCATTGCTCATTCATTCATTCACTCATTAATTAATTAATTAATTAATCAATTAATTTTTGAGACAGGGTTTCTCTGTATAGGCCTAGCTGTCCTGTAACTCGCTCTGTGGACCAGCCTGCCTCTGCCTCCGAAGCTCATCGGTTAAGGGCGAGCGGCAGCACTGCCTTGCTTCACTTCCTTTCCCAAGAACCGGAAGTAGGGTGGTTACTGATGTGAGCTCCTTTGCTTTCTTAGATGTCTGCTCACAAATGACTAGTTGTCTAATAAGAACGGGTCTTGAAGAGCCCGTCACCTCCCAAGCACCAACAGTGTTCCTCACTCTCCAGTCTAATAATCATCAAGAGAATTCCAAGAAATTGGCTTCCCCAACTCCGCCATCCACGCAGGCTCTGAACACACCTTGTAGTCACGCATCGCCCTAGCAACCGAACAAGATCATTGAAGCATTTCTCAGAGAGGAGAGGGGGCCACCATAGCTAAGTTCTTTTCTTCAGGCCTGGGGATAAAGGAACGTTGATCACTCTGAGCGAGTCAGCTGACCTCCTCACTCTCCAGGCGCTAATATCCAGAGCCTCAAATGAGCTCTTTATAAAGTCCCTGAGGTAATATACGGGATAAATAATTCTTCTGTAAATATGGTTTAGAAATCACTTTTAATTTGAATTCTGTGCTGACCTCTGGAGGCCAAAGCAGAGGTTCGGCTGCCGGAAGGGGCCGAGACTAGCCTGGTTCTCCCTCTGAGCCTTTCTGGAAACGGGGGAGCTTCCTACCTCATGAACACCCACCTGGTTATCTCTGAACCAAGTAAAGCTGGTATAGGAGAGTCCCTGAGCACCCACAAAGCTGGTAGGAAATACTGGATCGGATGGGGAAATGTTAGAAGACTTAACGAGTATTTCCAGTCACCCAGGCTACACTTAATAATCATAATTTTTAAGAAGTAAGAAAGCACCTTGAAAAAAAGGAACAAAAAGCAAATTGTGAATAAAACAATTTTTCAATTTCATAGGTTAAAACAGGGTCTTTGAGGACCGCACAAAATTATCGAGCTGCTATTAGCAGCATTGTGCTTTACTTCATAATAGGATGTAACACTCTCAGCCTTACTACTGCAGGAACAGCAGCAGGAGTGGGGTTCAGACTGTTTACCCTTTACCGTATCCACAATTACCAACAGCACACCACACAGATTACAAGCACCAGCCACTTGTAACGTGGCATTTTGAATAGATAAGCAGACGTGCAATATGGCTGTGCATTTCACACAATGTACTGACTTCACAGCTCGGCCCCCCCCATCCCCACGCCCCTTTTTCTGGGCTAAGTATAAAAATATAGAAAACAAAATCCCCAGTGGGTTTGCCAAAGTTAGAAAAACAAAGCAAAACAAAAACCAACTCGTGGCTTGTAAAATTCTGTTTCGAAAGAACCTCTGAGCGATGTCATCAGCTAATCTCAATCTAAATCGCGGCTTTCCCCGGCTAAACTACTGGCTCTCTGAACAATCCTGTATCTTCCAGGTTTGCGCCACACCATGGGGCAGTATGTTTGATTCTCAGCCTGGGGGGGGGGGGGGGGACCGAGAAGAGCTGGGAAGGAGAGGGGAGTGTTTTGTTATTATTGTCTTTTCCCCTTCCTGTTGCCCGGACAAACAGAAGGGCGCTGTTTTAGAAGCAAACTCCACCTCTGGCTGCCTTGTCCCTGGGCATGCCGGCTGCACGGTGTGGGCACGGTGTGGGCAAGGTTTAACAAAAGCACGGGCACAAAGTGCAGAGTGGCACCGTTTTGATTACAGGCTTGCTTTTTAACGGAAATAAAATTTCACAGTTAACAATGAGAGGTGAAAAGTTTAAGAGGCAAAGCCGTACCTCCTGATCGCTGACTGTTAATCAGCTTCATGGGTGGTTGCCTAAATCTGTAGATTTTTTTTTTTTTTTTTTACCTTGCACTACTGCCAAGATTGTAACTAATTTTTTCCCCTGTTGTAAGAGGAGGGGTGAAAAACTCGGCATAGAAGGCAGCTGTATATGAGTGACGTGAGGCGCTAATGCAGAGGGCAAAATTAAAATTCATGAATCTCTTCACAACCATTTGTGTAACAAGATTAAGACGGGACAGCGGAAAAGAGCGGCATTATCAGGCGTCTTACAGTTCTCCAGCTGCTTACGGTCTATTCCAACACAGTAGGGCTAAGAGGATAACACGCAGCCCGAAGGGAAACGTTGCTCCTCCGATGGGGAGCAGGAGCGGCCCAGGGACGGTGGGCTTTGGCCAGAGATGCAGAGGAAGAAAGCTGATTGCTGCTCAAGATGGGAAACTTTTAAACCTTGGCTATTAGCACGCGGCCAACAAAAGCCGCCAGGGCGGAGGTTCCCCCCGTCTAGCCGGCCCTCAGCTTCCTGGAGCTGCACCGAGGTGGCAGACACAGGGCACTGCCTTTGGCCTCAAGGGCTGGGGCTGAGACTCCTGAGCTCCGTGAGCAGGAACAGGGGCGACCCCATACTTACTCCACCTGGTCCCTGGCTTGCTGGTGTGTGGGGGTTAGGGCTGGGGGTGGGGGTGGGGGTGGGGGTGGGGACCGTGAGTCTGCTGAAAAAGGGGACAAGGGATGAGCATTCTTGTCCTAGAAGCAAGATGTCAAACTAATTGAAATAGCTCTCATGAAACACACACACACACACACACAACCACACACACACACACACACACACACCACACACCACACACACACACCACACAACACACACACCACACACACACAACACACACCACACACACACAACACACACACCACACACACACCACACACACACACACACAACACACACCACACACACCACACACACACACACCACACACACCACACACACACACACACACACACACACACACACACACCACACACACACACATACACACACACACACAGGCCCTATTTATTTATACTTTTGACCCAGGACTGCACAGAATCTTCCCTGGGTTCTACTTCCTGAGAACACCATTCATGGGTAGGTTCACCCCACAACCACAAGGAAGACTATTTCTAAGCCCATTGTCAGCAAAGGAAGGAATTTGACTTGTAAGCAAACCTAAGGCCATTTAATTATTTAAAGAGATGTTTTTGTGTTTGGTTAGTCAGTGGTGACCTGCCCGGTACACACTGGGTACAGCACACAATATAGATGCTAGAAACATATTCAGAGGTTTTCTGAGTATGCTGTGCTTAGCAGGGTCAGGCACAGCACTGGAAATCAAAGGAGTCTGCCATCCACTAGAGACTGACAAGTTCTGGACAAAGGAGGCGGGGTGGCACCAAGGACTCCAGTGTCTTGCTTGTCCCATCCTACTTCAGATGTTTCAGAGAGGAGACAAGGGGTTGGGGTGGGGGGGAAGGCCAAACATCTCTGCTGGTGGAAGCACCCACACCTTCGCTTTCCTGCACTGTCACTGAGAAACTAAGAACATCTGTTGTTCTGAAGCCCAAGAAGAAGACAGGATGTCAAAGCAGCATCAGCTGACCCCGTAGCTGCTGCCTGACTCTGAGAGAAGGCCACCTCATTCCTTTAGTTGAAGGTACTCAGAAGGCCAGGAGAGACACTTCCCCATCAGGTAACCCCTCAGAGCTCCTCCTTTTGTTCTGGGAAGAGGCTAAGGAGGGGAGCATTTTCCTGGAGAGGCAGGGAAGATGTGAATAACTTGCCAGTTGGTTCCAATTTTCTGATTGTAAGCCAGAGGTCCAGTTCCATCCCGAGAGGATACCATTTCAATTCCAGCCCTCTGCTCCCACCCCCACCCATAGGCTAAATGGAACCCTAGAGACACAAAGAAGGCAACCCATTTGAAGGAAGTGAGAATAAGGGTCCTTTCTCTTGCTTGGAAGATCTGATCCCTTTTGAATATGACTTTTCAGTAGCTGACATATTTCAACATTATATCACAGTCCTGTGCAACGAAGAATTCTATTCACATTGTCCCAGGAGAACATTAAGGTCAGGCTTTTTACTTTTCTGCAGTCATAGCTTGTGAAAGCATGACAAGCCAGAGTCTCTCACAGGAGCAGATGAGCTCAGCAAAGGGAGACTTCTGGAAAGGCACAAATATACACAAGAAATTGGTGTCAGGCCAGTCCCTGTGACAGGCGCCAGCAGACGTGAGAACCCTAAAAACTTTTCCACGGAATGCTCGCCTCTTGGTGTCCTATATTGCCCTATGCACATAAATAATAAAAAGGCTGATAACATTGCTTTATGTAAGCAGGCTTAGAACTCACTCTCAGATAAGTGCTTCTGACCTAAATCTTGTAGCGCCTCAATCTGACATATAACCTCACAACTGTGAAATTCTGTATGAGATTTAACAGTCTCAAACTGTCAACTGACCCAGCCATAAAGCAAGCAGAGATAAAGACTTACAGTCCAACATGATACAATTAGACACTCACCTTCTATTTATTTCAGTCCGGCTAAGCATTTAACCTACTTAAAAGCGGAAGGTTGTTTTTTTGTTTTGTTTTGGTTTAGTTTTGGTTTTTTGAGACATGGTTTCTCTGTGTAGCCCTGGCTGTCCTGGAACTCACTCTGTAGACCAGGCTGGCCTCGAACTCAGAAATTCACCTGCCTCTGCCTCCCAAGTGCTGGGATGAAAGGTGTGCGCTACCACTGCCCGGCTAAATGGGAAGGTTTTTCATTAAAACACAAATGCATGTCTGTCATTCATTCTAAACTGCCTCCTCTTGCATCTTCCAAATTAGTCCATTATGAATGAAAAAGATTAGTTTGTTTCAGAGAAAGGGGTAAATAGGAATGCTTTCTGTAAAATCCTCACAGACATGCAAAGATAAAAGATGGCTTTACCACACAAAATAATCAGATACAAATAGCTGTTCGGAAGCAACACACCTAAAGAATACTTTAATCAAATATTTAGGTTACCTGCCAGAAAGACCATGATCTCTTCAAAATGCAACTCGGATTAAAGTGTTATCTAGCGCAAGCAGAGAACTGACCTTGGAGTGGAAGTCTGAAATTCGCTCATCGTAATGTTCATGTCTTTGGAGAGAGAAACCAGCTTTTTCAGCTAGATTGCAAAACTGGTTGAAAGTATTCCCTCGGCGTGGGGCAAATACCACTGCTTTCCCCTAGAACATTAAAAAAGAAATTCACACACTTTAAAACTGGAAAGTAACCAAACACAACAGACATCAGTCAAGAGTGTTCGTCTTCTCCTCTCAGGTACAGAAACGTAACTGTTGTGGAGACATCTAAGCAGGACGGACGTTCATAGGAAGAATCGTTTCAAGGACAGATTCAGAAAGGGATAGTTCACACTCGGAGAGCCATGCTATGCTGCATTTTTTCTGAATAATGTCTATGTAATAAACAAAATGCGACCGGAAGCTGCTCTTCTGAACAACGAACCGTACAGCAGAACTAATGGTTTAAGCAGTGGATATCAGAGTCTGGGGCGGCTCCCGTTCCTCTTTCATAGTCATGACTCAGCTCCAGAGCGTGTGGTAACCAGTTCGTATACATGTTAGTCTATTATGCCCTGAAGATTAGGTGCCAACCTACTCTCCCTGGGATGAGTGACCACAGCCCATGCCGAAGCGTTCTCACATGTCAGTCCTGCTCCCAGGTCTTTTCTGTGACTCTCCTGGTCTGGGACAAGGTCCACACTGAAGCAGGACTCACTACAGCGGTCAAATCAAAAGTGGGACCATGCAGGCTAGTGGTGTTCTAAACAGCCACATGATCTGCAGAAGACTGTGGTCATGAAGAGAACCACATGAGAGTAACATGGACACTGGCCTTCAGAAAGCCAGTGTGGCAGGACACTGCAAAATGACCCTTTCCTAGTAACTGGCTGCATGTTATTCGCCCCCTCTTCCCCTAACATGTATACGAACAGCCCAGTTTCTGAATCTAATTTTCTCCCTATTAAATAGAAACAGGCACCTGCATGCTTCTGTTAACTCCATGCCACTCCAGGTTCTGAGAAAAATTATTAAATATATTCCAGTTTCTTTTTGGTTGTTGTTTGAGGCAGCGCCTTATTATGTAGTCCAGGCTAGCCCTGAATTTGCGTTCCTCCGGCCTTGCAGGTGTGGGTTACCATGCCCAACTTCTTTAAGTTTCTTATGACAGGAAGTTATCACTCACACCTACCAGGCATTTGCTGGAGTGTGTCAGACATGGGCTCAGCATCTACATAAACATCTCCTCTGAGTCGTGAGTATGAAAGAGGAATGGGAGCCGCCCCAGACTCTGATATCCACTGCTTAACCCTGTGAATGGACTCTCAGGCCTGTTTTACAGGATGCTCAGAAAGCTGGATAACTGGCTGAGGGGGCGAACCCAGATTTGATTAGACGCTCATCCACCTGACTCCAACATAGCTCCTCTTTCTCTCCACTCCATAGTCTCCTTATTAACCACAGTGATGACCGTGATAATGATAGCTGCCACCATAATAGCTGCTTCACGGCCCTCTTCAATCCCTTGGACACCCTTCCCTACAGCCTTGTAGATTAGACATTGCACTTTACAAATAAATACACAAGCAGAAGAGGGTTTGGAAACAGTAGGAACCTTGAGGCGGAAAGAATCCTGGACTTAAAACACGGACCCCCACCATCAGACGGCCTTAGCATCTCAGGACAGTCAGAACCACTACCTATCCAACTGAGAGCTGGAAAGGGTGCTGGAGTTGCTTTCACCTGACCTCTTGATCCTGTACACAAGAACCTGCAGCCCTCCAGGCTGACCTGCTGAGCTTGCTCATCCATCTAATGGGAAGAACCAAGTTGCATGGCCGTTCTGTCTTCCCTTCCATGGAGCTGCAAGGCTCAAAGGAAGCGAATGTGAAAATAATTTGAACAGCAAGGCTATTCAGACATAAGATTGGGTAAAATCCAAATTACCCAACCATGCTATAAGAATCCTCACCCCACCCCATTTACCTGCAAGGGGATCCACTGACCCACTGCCCTGGATATCAAGTATGCTATCACATAGTGTTTACGTAGACACAAACACACTCAGGCACATAATTACAGCAGCACCCATCATGCCACTATACTTAAGGTTCTGCCAGTTTCTCCAATATTAATTGCTATTTTCAGGCAGTTTTCAAACTTAGCAGCAAAAATTCATTTTTATGTGAAACTAGATATAATACGAGGTCTCAGCAGGAGAACGTGAGTCTCCTTTTTTTTTTTTTTTTTTAAGGGGCGGGGGAAGGAACGACTAGCAGTCGGTCACTCCAGTCATTTCAAAGGACTGGTTGCCATGCTAGAGTTTTGAATAACGGAAGTTGTTTCATTTTGAAGTCACTTGTAAAGATTGCCATACAGTTAGAATTGAGGAGTTGGTTTTTTACAGTTATTATCTGAGCTATATCTCATAGCGTTTCAGGGTGACAGCATTCTTGGTTGAGTTGATGTTTGCATTCACAGACTGCACACTTCCCACATCCCACTTACTGGTGGGTTGGGAGTGGGTGGTTAGGCTCTTTTTTTTTTTTTTTTTTTTCAGAAGTGTTTTCTGACTAAACATAATTCCTCAGCTGACGGCTCAGTTTACCATCTACCGCTAACAAATCTATCCAGAAGAGTGGCACCCCCTCCCCTGGCCTCTCCACCACTGTCAATGCTTTAGTTTTGTTCTTAGTACTTTATCGTCACAGACACACACTATATCCTTGTTTGCTACTGCCAGACTCCTTTGGCTGGATTGCATGCTCCATGACAACAGGGGCTTCTAACGCTCTGTGCAGGGCTTCCTCAGTGCCTAGCAGATAGTAGGCACTCAGTCAATATTTGTTGAAAGAATAAACTAAATCCAGGTGCTGAGCAATTTGAAGAACAAGAACACCAGTCTGAGAATTTGAAGGCCACATTCTATTGCTTATTCTTGTGAACAGATTTTTTCCAAGGGACTTTTTACAGAAGCTAGCTCTAGGGCGGGATTACAGAGGGCACCTAACTACCCAATCGAGCACCCATGAAATGAGGAAGGAGTAGCAGTGTTGGTCCAGAGATAGTTATGAGTTTTAGAATGTTTTTTCCTTTTGCTGAACACAGATCCTTTGAGCTGCAGACTCATGTTTAGAAGGGCAATTGCACACCATCCTCTGCTCAGTGACCACACTGCAGTGAGTGCTTCCAAAGACGGGTACCTGCCTCCCAGTGTCCGCAGGGGAGCAGGGCATGTCTATGGAGAACTACAACTGATGGGTATGCCTTATCGTTTGGCTGCAGAAAATCAAAACAAGAAAAACAAGGTAGGTATAAAATTAGCATATTACCCTAGGAAAATAATTTTCAACTTACCAAAGTGCAACTTCTTAAGCATTTTGGTCACAGAATCACTTTTAAAACTCAGAATGAACACTCTGTGGAATGTAACATTTGACTGATGGGCAGAAATTCCAGGGAATTCACATATCCCTGGAGAGAGAAGATCCACTTGGCAACAAAGACACTGTTTACACCATGAGGTCTGCTGTCCTTGTGCAAGGCTGCTCCATACTCCAGTGGGAAAATAAGGGCGCTTCAGATTCATGGAAGAAAGGAATGTGCGTGCCACTGGAATGCCTTCCCTTCCTCTTCCCGTAGCCAGTTATTAAGTACTGATTGCATGTTTAAGTAGGGCTTAGTTTTGATTATTTACCTGGTTTCTGACATGCAGCCTTTGCTCACTTCTCTCTCTCTCTCTCTCTCTCTCTCTCTCTCTCTCTCTCTCTCTCTCTCTTGTTTACTCTCTCCTCCTTTCCTGGCTTCTCCTTTCCCACTAGCTCTGTCAATGGCCCCAGGCTTCTGCCTACTTTTTCTTCATGGTATAATTCTAGGCAATTGCACTGAAGTCCATAGCTTCAGCTATGACTTAAACATCAATAACTTCCAAGAATATAATTAATATAACTACAGCATTCACCTTTGTGAAGGGTCCACACCCGTTGTTCGGGGGCCTAGGCATGTGCATGTTCTGAAATTATCTTTAACCCATCCTGTCTAACGTGGAATGCAGGCCTTGGCTCCAAACCTTACGGTTCTCAAAGCAACAGTCGTCAAAGCCAGTGCACCCAGGGATTTACATGCATGTACGCGCACACTTGTGTGCACACACACATACACACACACACCACACATGCATGCACCCACCCACCCACATACACACACGTACACACACACGCACGCACCCACGCATGCACACACACACCCAGATGCGCGAGCTGAAGGCCTGTGTGGGGTGGTATGTCTCCACATTCACTCCCAGTCAGAAGCCTGGGAACCAGAGCACTGCTGGTGGGTGTGTTCTTTCTTTTTTTTTTTTTTTCTTTATTAATTTTTTATTATTTTTATTATTTTTATTTTTGATACTTTATTTACATTTCCAATGTTTCCCCTTTTCTGGGTCTCCTCTTTGGAAGTCTCCTATCCCCTCCCCATCCCTACCTCTATGAGGGAATTCCACCTCCCACCCACCCGCCCACCCACTCCCATATTCCCACCTTGACATTCCCCTTTACTGGGGCCACTCCTTCAGTCCTTTCTCCAACTCCTCCATCTGGGACCTCACTCTCAGTCCAGGGGTTACTGTTAAGTGAAACTTGGGCATTCTGAACTTTTGGGCTAATATCCGCTTATCAGTGAGTACATACCATGTTCCTTCTTTTGTGACTGAGTTACCTCGCTCAGGATGATATTTTCAAGTTCCATCCATTTGCCTTCGAATTTCATGATGTCATTGTTTTTAATAGCTGAGTAGTACTCCATTGTGTAAATGTGCCACATTTTCTGTATCCATTCCTCTGATGAGGGACATCTGGGTTGTTTCCAGCTTCTGGCTATTATAAA
>CM052705.1:2196731-2240620 GCA_028551405.1 Uromys caudimaculatus
TCCTATCTCCTTGTACAAAGCTCAAGTCCAAGTGGATCAAGGACCTCCACCTAAAACCAGTTACACTGAACCTAATAGAAGAGAAAGTGGGGAAAACTCTCGAACACCTGGGTACGGGGGGAAAGTTCCTGAACAAAACATCAGGGTGTGTTCTTTCTTCTCTCCTCCTCTCTCCTCCTTCCCTTCTTCACTGGATCTCACACAGCCCAGGTTGGCTTCAACCCTTGCCCATCCTCTTGTTTTTGCCCTTCAAGTGCTGGGCTGCAGGCACACACTGCCACACCTGGTAAGGAGCTGTCTTTCCAAACCTCATTGCCACATCCCCTACCAAGTGTGTTCTGAACCTGCTTGAGGAGGACCTAAGGGACAAAAGGAGACCAGGGCTGGAAGCACGTCCCCCCCCTTCCCTCCTTCCTCCCTCCCATTCTTCCTTTTTGGGCACTGGCTCTTGAACCCAGGGCTTTGTGAATGGCATTGCTCTAGCACCAATCTACACCTCAACCTTATTCTCACCTCTTTAACTGGGATGCTGGCGAGACAGTTTGACCAAAGAGTCTTTCCAATATAATGGGGTTTGGAAACCCCTCGAGATGGGTTCTGACTTCTTGGGATGGCAGACAAAGTCCCATGTGACCTGGCTCCCATCAGTATCTACAACTGTCCCTGGGCTTCTCATACTCACTTGGACCTCTAGTCAAACTGAAGTAATCACAGCTGCTGTGCCCTTCCAGGCGTCTCTTTGTCCGTAAATTTGCAAACATTCCTTAGTCTATAGTACCTCTCCTATCGCCACTGTTTTTGTCTGCCTGGTAAACTCCTATTCATCCCTCAGCACCCAGGCCAGATGCCCCACTCCGTTAAGGCCTTTTCTGACTTTCTCTGGCCTCTGCACTCTGTGCCTCCCCAGGCAGCCATTTCTATCCCCTGCCTCCTCAGGTCGGCATGCCTTTGCTCTTGTGTCTCACACCATCAGCACCTGCTTGCTTCCTTGGGGTAGGGTTGTGTTGTTTCTTCCTATCTTCTAGACCTACCTCTGTACCGAGTATCCAAGAGGCATGTGGAAATCAACACCCACTCCACACCTTCTTTGGTTCCATTACCTCCTGGATGGATGAGTCCGCGTAGACCTGGGTCTGTGGCACACCCCAGGGAACTTTCTAGTTTCAGACTCTCCTTTACTGCAATATGGCCCCTTTGCAGTCCATAGTGGTCACCCTACCGCTCAGAGACATTCGTCGGCTCCATATGCCTTCCCTGATACGGCCCCGTCTCTTCATCACAGTATAGGCAGCCTCACAAAATGGTTCCCCAAAGTAATTTTTTAGCGTCATTGTCTGCCTCCGCCCAAGCTCCAAAGTGGACGGACACAGTTGAGCCAGAGCACACTGTAAGTGAACACCATGCTTTCCCACTCTCCACAGGTGAGCAACCGTGCTCCCTCCACTAAAGATGTGGCTCCTCCCTCTGAGGTAACAGCATACCCCTCTGATGCCTCTGGATAAAGCTGCAAACAAATGCCCCTTAGGCAAGCCTCCCATGGCCTCCAGCCCCTTGTGCTTCCTTCTGGTCCTCACTCGCGGTCTAGCCTTGCTGAGTTATACTAGCCAGTGGCTCCTGTGTTCCTCATTCTATATTGACATCTTCACACTCCGGAGCACAGTGCCAGGCAGACCACAGCTACTAAGCAAGTATTTCATGAAACAAAACCACCAGGCCTGTGGCCTACTCGTGGCAGCTGGTGGCCCAGAACAGCTCTGAATGCAGCCCAACAGAAAACCCATAAACTTACTAAAAATATTCTGAGAATCTTTTGTTAGAGGACTCGATTATGCAGCTTATGAGTGTGAATTCTGTAGATGACAAACAGCTTCATGTTGCAATGTCAAAAGAGACCAAGTAGGCACTTGGGGATAGAATAATAGAAAAGACCAGCGCCATTCTGACGCACTTCCTGTGCACCAGTGTTTTGTTATACAGTCTGGGCAGGCCTTGGATTTGCCGTATAGTCCAGGATGCTCCTGCATCTTAGAACATCTCACATTCTACTGAAGATAGAAATTCAAACACTTCATACAGCTGGTGAGGACTTGCTAGGCCTCTGACCTGGCCAGGAGGAGGGGATTTCCTACAGTGGTTTGCAGGGTGGCTTCAGTCACCGCATAGAGCCCATTCTTCACACACGGCCATTTCCCTGAGATAGGCAAAAGAGGTGTTGTACAGATGCAAACACAGATGGTAGATTTTAAAAAACTATTTATTTTATGTATATGAATACATTGTCTTCCTGCACACCAGAAGAGGGCATCAGATCCCATTACAGATGGTTGTGAGCCACCATGTGGGTGCTGCGAATTGAACTCAGAGCCTCTGGAGGAGCAGCCAGTGCTCTTCTTAACCGCGGAGCCATCTCCCCAGCCTGAGATGTTAGATTTTTGAAAAGAGAAAGTCAGTCATTAAGAAGAAACTGCTCTTCTAAAATGGGGACAGATGGTTTCCAACTACAGGACTCCCTGGACATAGGCAGGGCTCCTAGGATCTTGTGACTCCTGGTTTTGAAGAAGGGTATATGAATTCCGCAGTGACACTTAAAGGATATTATTATTATTATTATTATTATTATTATTATTATTATTACTACTACTATTAGTGTGTGTGTCCATGCACACATGCGTGCATATATTAGAGTCAGAGAACAACTTTCTGCTTGTTTTTTGAGATATGGCTTCTTTGTACAGTCCTAGCCTTCCTGGAACTTGCTCTGTAGACCATGCTGGCCTTGAACTCATAGAGATCCGCCTGCCTCTGCCTCCCACGTGCTGGGATTGTTTTTGAGGACAACGTTCTGGTTCTCTCCTCCCATTGTTCCAGGGGATTGAACTCTGGTCAGCAGGCTTGTATGACAAGCACTTTCAGTTGCTGAACCATCTCACTGGCCACAGAGGAATTTCTGAGCTGTGGACAACTGGCCACCTGTTGGACAGTGACAGCCAGCAGGAGTGCTATCTGCATTGCCTCCTTGTGGTGCTCCCGCTGCCTGACTGCCCTGGCGGCACTCTGGGACACACAGTCCCTTTAGAGGGACATTAGCAGGTGTCATCTGTTGTTTGTCAGTGCTGTCCAACATGCGGGCTGCTCTGGCCAGATTTCAAATTGCTTTTGGGTCCTCTGATATAGGACATGACGGTTGTCACAGACTTTAGGGAACATGGCCTTAAGCAGACACTCTATCAATCATCAGCAAGGAGAAACCACTCACCAGCAGGGGGAAGACTAGTGGGGAATGCTGACTCTCGGGATGAGTAAAATTTACTGATATCACTTTTTTTTTAATGTGTCTCTTTTCTAGAGATTTCCTCATAGCACTCAGACAGAAGCCAACTGCATATGTAGGGTTTTTGTTTTTGTTTTTGTTTTTTTCCTCCTAGAGTTAAAGAAAAAGTCTGTTTCAGGCTGGTGGGGTTTTTTGTTCCCTGATGGAATCTCGGGCCTGGTATGGGTGACTCTGCAGACTCTGGGAATATCTGGCTGAGGACCCGGGGTCAGCCTTAGGGGACACTGCTGTTGGGCAACCCCCCCCACTGCCCTGTCCCCATTTTCCCTCATTTATGGCTGCTCCATTCTAAGAATAGAAAAGCAGGGAGTGCTTCCTCTTTTTCTGTTCCATTTGTTTTTGGACTCTCTGAATCCCCAAATGCTAATCTGGACAGATTTGAAACCAAGTACTTGTCTCAAAAGCACAGAGCTTCCTTCTCCTCGAAGCCTGACACCTGAACTTCCATGTTGTGATTATTTAATTCTCACAGTTGTAGCTCTGGCTCTCTTCCTACCCAGGAGGACTGTATATAGTGAAAAGTGTCAGTATGCACCCAGTAGGCAGTGCCCCCGGGACCAGTCAGGTTCTGCGTTACTGGGGGCTCGTGTATAGCGGAAAGAGGCAAGTGCAGTTGGGCATGCGCAGAGCTCCCTGGTCTGGGCGAGGAAACAGTCTTCCCTTCCTGACAGCTTTTCTCAAAGCCCTTGCTTGGCAAAGGCCTCCTGCACCTCGCCCCTAGTGCCGTCAACAGTTTCTAACCCTTCTAGTCGCATGCGCCACAGTGAATTGGCTTCTCTCATTTTACAGAGAAGCAGCTGAGGTTTCAGAGGATGAAACCCACTGTCTTAGTCAGGTTTCTATTCCTGCACAAACATCATGACCAAGATGCAAGTTGGGGAGGAAAGGGTTTACTGAGCTTACACTTCCATGCTGCTGTTCATCACCAAAGAAAGTCAGGACTGGAACTCAAGCAGGTCAGGAAGCAGGAGCTGATGCAGAGGCCATGGAGGGATGTTACTTACTGGCTTGCTTGCTTCCCCTGGCTTGCTCAGCCTGCTTTCTTATAGAGCCCAAGACTACCAGCCCACAGATGGTACCACCCACCATGGGCCCTCCCCCCTTGATAACTAATTGAGAAAATGCCTTACAGCTGGATCTCATGGAGGCATTTTCTCAACTGGAACTCCTCTCTCTGTGATAACTCCAGCTTGTGTCAAGTTGACACACAAAACCAGCTAGTACACCCACCATTACAGAGGCCAGAAGTGACCCTATGCTTTCCATTTCTGGAGTCTAACTGTGCCTACCCTAGTAAGTAGGACTTAGGGTCCTGGAGCTGACAGACCCTCTAGGAGTGTGGGTAAGTTCTCAGTTTCCCCTGGTTGGGGACAATGGGCCATGGCAGGAGACCTCAGAGCCTGTTAGTGCTGAAATGGACCTGACTCAGTTTCCCATCAGCCAGGCCTCTGTTTCTTCTTAGAACCACTGTCTCCTATGTTAACCTCAGTAACTGGTAGAGCGATAAAAAAGGCCAGCTGTCATTCCAGAGACTTACTGTCTCAGTGTGTAGTCTAGACAGGCCTTGAACTTGCTCTACAGTCCAGGCTGCCCTAGAATTCACAATCCTGTTCCCTCGGCCTCTTGAATGCTGGGCTTACAGGCGTTCACCACCACAAACCAGCCATTACAATGTCTCTTCCAGGAGCTCATTCCGGGAACTCTTGCTCTAGGGACTCTTGCTCAGACCCCGAGAGCTTGCAGTATCCTATATTGAACAACCAAGGGCTCAGAATCCACCAGAATCCGCCATCTTATGTGGACACCTAGACTATCTTTATACGCCAGGCCACAGAACCATGGAGGAATTGTCTAGGTCCAAAATAAACCTAGACTTAGCTTTAATTGTAATGTAGCCATTGCACGTGACCTTAGCCTTGAAGTATGACTTCTCAGTGGGGAAGTCCACTGGGAGTGTGAGAGCTAGCCTTGGGAGACAGGAGGTTTCCCACCACTGTGCGGGAAGCTCTGGGATTCTTTATTGCCTAGTCCGTGTGGCTCCTCTAGGAGCCAATGAATAATGGAGGTCCTGGGTACAAGTCCCCTACCTCTACAGACCTGAGAGTCTGAGTGACAGTTTCAAAAAGTCCATATGCTGTTCCTTATTACCTCAGACTTCCTCTCTGATAGTGGGCCCGCTGAACTTTAAACCAGAACACTCAGTGGCCATGGGTGTCAGCAATCCAATGAGGAGCCCACGTAAGGAATCCTGCTCCTACTTCTAAGGCCGTAGGCTGGGTTTGGCCTCAGCCTTCTGCCTGAAGCCTGTGGAAATGTCACCTGTGCCAAGGCCTGGCCTTGGCCTTTTCTGCCATAAGGGTAAGAACTGGCTGTCAGTCAGGGGGGTTGCTGTCCTGGCTCAGCAGGGGGCTGTGTGGAGCCATACTTTAGATGGGGAAGAGCATGGTTCAGGGTTTAACAGCCATGAGAGAGCCTCAAGAGATTCCAGTTCGATCTGCATTCAGGGCTATTCATAGCTTGGGCAGGTTTCCTATTGTAAATCATGCAAATCTGCTGCAAAATGGAGTATTTGCCACAAATAGGCCTTTGAAGGGTGTTGGTGATAGTGAAGTACTGTTTGTGCCGCGCAAGATGCCGGAGTCCTTGAAAGCATTGTGTTTACGTAGGAGACATTTTCATAGAGCACACATCCAAGCATCTCAGTGCCCTCCCCGAGGATCTTGGTCTTGCAAACGCTTGCAAGCACCCTCCAAGGCTAACAGGGGGGATGAAGAGGCCCAGAAGAGGCTCAGCATCCCTTCCGCTGCCCTCAGCTTGGGCGGCCTCCTCCATGTGGCAGCAGCCAGCAGCGGCTTGGCACATGTCCCTTCCTAGCCTCGGGACCTACTTCCCACTTCAGAAGCAGAAAGGAGAAGGCCGATTTAATTGAATTGATTGCCACTTACAAAGCGTTACTCCTCTGAGAGGCCTATTTAAAGTTTCTGAACTAGAGAGAGATAAGGAAATAAAAAGCAATAGTGTAAAAGCAATGGTTGATTATCAAATTGCTCTGGGAGCCTTCGGTGTGAGAAAGATATAAAAGAAAGATTGAAAGGTATTAGTCTGTAAGTCTCACTGAGGTCACAAGGCTAGAGGCTTTCACAAAAGACTTTGGAAACAAAACTTTAGAAAGTACACACACATACACACACACACACACACACACACACACACTCACACGCACGACAGCCATATCAGATAACTATGAGTTCTTATCTTTGATTACACTAAGACCGTTAACCTATTTTAAATTCCCATGGCAAGGCAAAGAGTCTTACATACTTGTAAGTTGGTTTTTTTTTTTTAATGCATGAGCTTTAAACTCGTTTTCTTACTTTAAATAGATGTATATTAACTCTCCGTTTAGTCTACAGGACCTCCTAGCCTAGTATAACAGCTCGACAAAATAGGAGTGGATACAAACTCTGTAATTTACTCACAGGCATAAATGGATATATAAATGTAAAACTGTGCACAATATTTTATGCCATGCTTGGCTTCATTGTGACCTAATATTTATAATATGTAAATAATGGCTTCCTTTTAAAGCAAAGAACTTTTAATATACAGATTCATCTGGAAGTCCTTTTTTTCTTTGATATAAACAGAAATAAAAAGAAAAAAAGGAATCGTATGCGATAAATAAATACCCAATGACAAAGGTTACCACTGAAGGGATTTCAAACGACAGAAGTCAACATAAAAATTTCAATATCTTAATTCTACTTCAATATGAAGACACTGTTATCAAAGGGAAAGACTCCAGAAATTCTTTGATAAACCATCATCTCACACTATCTTTGAAGCCGGTTCATTTATTTTCTACCTTCAGCGTTCCTTATCAGAAGGCCAAGGGTAAGGAGTTTCCTAGTTATGATTAGGAAAGAAGCTGATAGATCAGAAGACCCAATTGAAGTTGGACATAATAAATATTAAAGTATTACATGACATTAATCCCACCATTCCATTACTCTCCCAATCTTTGTGCGCAGACTAATTATTCTGTAGCCAGTGTTCAGGAAAAAATAGAAACATACTTACTGTGGGCTGGAGTAATCTCTTTATTGCATCTACAAGGCTGGCTCTGTACTGGTCCAGAAACAGGCTGACAGTGAGAAGAGCACAGAATCCAGATTAAACTGGGCCTCCAAGCCTCACGATACCCAAGTTGTTAAGTACAAGGTTAATTACATGTTTACACAACAACAGAGAAAGACAGTTCCTGTCCCTTCAGTCTTGCTGGGAGGGCATTTAAGAAGGAGACACTGTGATCAGAGTTGTCCAATGACTGTCAAGCTGTCGACGTCAGACTCCATACCTGACTGTGCAGTGTTAACGTCACAGGGACAGTTTTCAAGATTTCTTTTTTCAAATGAGTGTCACCTGGTGGAGATGGGACACTTGGTACTTCCTTTTGTTAGAGCCCAGTGTCCTGTAGAACAGAGGTGCCCACCAGGACAACTGTGAGGTTGCCCTCTGAGAGCAAACCACCAGCCTCACGAACCAAATCACTGGGGCAATATTGGGGGTCAAGGAGGGTGGGTCTTAGTGATTTCCAACAGCTTGAAGATCAGACCCAAGGCAAGCCCCAGGAGCCAACAACTCCAAAGCACAGCTCAGGCGATGCAAGTGAGGGCTATGGTAATTCAAGGGTTTCCTTCCCTTTGCCCTCTCTACTGGACTTTCTCCTCTCTTCCGTGGGCCTGTGCCTTTGTGTTTTGTTGCCTGTATAACTGAGTTACTCAGATCTTATTTTCACCACATCTTCTCGAACAGGTTTGGAACACAGTTTCTTCACCGAAACAGATGTATCCAAGACTCAAGTGTGGGTCACCCAGCAGTTGGTGGCAAGTTAACTTCCACAGTTCTATGGCTGACCATGTTCCCTTTACAGTCTTGGGCTGCAGACTTGACCTCTGAGGTGACAGGATTGGTGCTATTTTGTTCTGCCATAGAAGATACAGGGTCCCCTCCTGCTAGAAGACTCAACATTCAAGGCACTAGCTCAGAAGAAAAGATGAAGTGCTTATCTGATCCCATGGTTCTCCACTTGTGGGTCATGATCCCTTTGGGGGAGGGTCAAATGACAGGGATTGCCTAATGCTGTTGGGAACATAGGTATTCACATTGTGATTTATAATGGTCATAAAATTACAGTTATAAAGAAGCAATGAAAATAGTTATGGTTGGGGACACTACAACATGAGGGGCTATATTAAAGGTTCGCAGCATTAGGAAGGCTGAGAACCACTGTCCTAGACTCTCAGACTGTGAGCCATATTGTTGTTTATTAATTGTTCAGTCTGTGTATCCCTTTGTAACAGGGTAGGCTTCAGTGAGATATCTGAGCATTTATAAAAGCCAAACAAAGGTTTCCCATGGGGTTGTGGAATGGAGGAGCAGAAACATCTGAGGCTAGAGGAACACACAGCTGAGTTCTCTGCCTGACATCCTTTGGTCCTCACAGCATCTCCATGAGGGCTCTGAGCACAGCTAGAGTACTCTTCCAAGACACAGCAATGTTTCTGGACTGTGTCAACACTACTGACTGGTGGGGCTACTTCTTCTTGAGCTCCACATTAGGCTCCATCATTTATTGAGGACGAACACTGGAGTTCAGAATATGTAGCTGAAGCTCTGAAACATGAACACTGGCTGTGGGTCCTGAGGGCTGTTGTTTTCCCTCAGATAACAGGAAGCGGGAGTGTGTGGTTCAGGTTTAATAAAGTTCTGGCTCTGACCTTTCTATGTGACCATGGGTAACGTGCTGTATGTAAGGCTTCAGTTTTCTTGTCAATAAAGGCCCACCTATGTGGCTGTGGTGGACATCAAATTAATATATGTTAATTCACATTTGTTGGATACTTATGCCATATGAGGGGCAATATTCTGCACTGGGGCTAAGCTTTAAATAGACGAAGCTCAACTCCTAACAAACTTTCATCCAGAGGTCATTTATGCCTCATGGCTCAGAGCGTATGTATCTAGATGGTGCTGTCTCCACTGCCTGAGGCAGCTCATCAGGGTCCTTGAAATGGAGCAAGTTTACATCCAGTGTGTGTCTCAGTGACCCTACACAGCTTGCTCAGAGGCTTGGCCCAGGGTTACTGGTTTTCGTCAACATTTAGGTAGGATGTTTGCTCACACAGGTGCTCTTCCAATTTGATGAGTCTCCTCTTGGGAAGGGGGAGCAAGAGTTGGGCATGGTGGTACATCAAAGGACTATCATGAATTTGAGACCAATCTGGGTTACCCTGTCTGAAGGAAGGAGGAAGGGAAGGAGGAGAGAGAGGAGGAAGAGAGACCAACTGATTCTGACGTGCTCGAGGCTGAGGATTGGACCCAGGGCTTCTTCACACATGCTAAGCAAGCCCTCTACCACTGAGCTGTGCCTTATCTCCTGCCCTGGAAAGTGGCTTTGAGCAATGGAAACACTGGCCATCGGGTCTTCTTCTGATGAGCTACTGACTATAAACCTCGTTTCCACCTGGCAACCAATCTGGGAAAGCATTATCTTTCACAAATTGCATCCCTCAGTCCTTGGACAGAGAATACGCCTACTTTAAATACTACAAAAATGTACCACTATGTCCTGTGAGGCGGTGCTAATAATCATTAAAGAGTGGTAAGAAGCACGTCTGACTGGAACTACATCTTTTACAAATCATGTTCTTCAAGACACTCTACTCGTTCTTTAGGGAGGTTAGATAATCTCTGCAGTTTGATATTGTTGGCATATCAACTGTGTTGGTTATGTAGACCTACAAGAGACCTACAGAAGACCTCTGGCTGGCAGGATACACAGTAGCTCTGCAAAGGACCGTTCTTGGTTTATTTCTGCACTTCCTAAGAGCTGGTGAGACCGCTGGAAAGGGATGAACAGCACGTACTGCCGCCAGCTGAGCCTCCAGCGCGCCCTTACAAAGCACTCTTCCCACTGTGCGTTCGAAATGGTGACAAAGAGGTTAACATCACAGCAAACTGCAAAGTGCAGCTTTAACACCCGGAACGCATTCCGAACACAGTCATTTCTAAGGTAACAGCATCTACCCCATCGTTCCAAATCAAATTTCCCAAAAGTAATTCTTGTAGTCCTCTGAAAGACCTTTATTCCAAGCAAGCTCACTTTTCTACTTAGCTTCGATGCAGAATTCATAACGCTTTGTGGGGTCCGTCGTATGAGCAATTTCAATGTGCTTTAGTGGGAGTGATATGTAATCTCCTGAAAATTCACCCCTTAAATAAGTCCTAATGGCTCGGAGAACAGCAGTCGCTTAAGTGGATCTATTTAAAAAGGCTGAGTGGGTCAGTGATGGGGATGGAGATACCTTCCAACTCGCCCTTTAGTTACGGATCAAAATACCCTGACAGTCCAGTCTGACCGTTAACACACACACACACACACACACACACACACACACACACACACACACACCCCTCTAGGCCATTGCCTGTGGCAGCAACAATCGCTTTGTTCCATTGATCTGAATCAGATTTTCTGACAAAGGAGAGGTGAATCCTTCTCACCATCTCCTTAAGAATCCCAGCTGTACGCAGAGCTTGGAGCACCTACAGTCCTTCTCTAGAGAAATTCATTCACACAGAACATCAGGAGATGGTTCCTTTTGTCAGTCCGCACAGAAAGGGAGACTCCTATGCAGTCTTCATGGTGAGACTTGCTGCTTTAGATTTCACTTTCAACAGAGGGACAGTCTCTCTCTTGGCATTCAGGAACCCATTCTGGAGGGAGTACCCAGGGATGTTCTAACCTCACTTGGCTCTGCCCCTTTGGTTGTGAGATTCTGGGCTCTTAGAGATTTCCACAGAGGCTGATACTTCCCAGACGAAGTGAAAGGGCTGGACACATTGGAGCTATGCCCTTTCCAGGGGCAGGGATGCTGAGCTGTGTCAACATTAGCTGGAAGACAAGGAACTTTTAGAGCCAGCCCATGGTATTTCCATTTTGAGGGAGGGGGAAAAATCTTTTTTCACAAAAACCAACTTAAAAGCCAAATATTTCTTCATCACTAAGGAGAAAGCAAAAAGAACTGGGGAAAAGCAAGCAGCCCATAGGGTGTGGCCAGTGTAAACATGCCCAGGGAATGAGCAAGGTGGCCCGTAAAGGTGGAAAGGGTGGCAGGCCGCGTACTCACTCCCACTCCCGTCCCAAGCTTCAGTGTTAGACACAGATACACTGACAGTCCTGTGCATCCAGTCCCACACGCCAGGCAGCGGTGACACTTCAGGCATGCTTTCTAAGCCCTGTGACAATTCAAACTCACAAAGCCACTTCCATATTTGCAGAACTACAACAAACTGGAGAGCCACCAAATGGGTAAAGATAAATGGACGCAGTCACTGGATTGAAAGGAAAAAGATCTTACGTTCAGACTCTTGGAAGCAGAGCCTGGAAAGGCGAGCTTGGAAGTAGCAAGCGCTTGCCCTTCCTAAGACAGAAAGGGCAGGCTGGACTGCATTCCTGCAGAACGGAACGCTTGTATTAAACTTAACAGTGACTACGACAATGGAGGCACTTCACAGGCAGATTTGCCTCTACCCCTGTGTTGAATATTCTAATATTTTGATATTTGTCAACAGCCCCCCCCCCCTTTTTGTAGGTGTGACTGTACCTCCATGTTTCGCTCTGCTTATTTCAAAGTTGACATTTTACAAGTTATTTAGGAACTGTTGAACCATGAAACTATTTTTCATTGTCAAAAATGCTGAACTGTGAAATAATGACTAGCTTTCACAGTTTGCCTCTTTATTTTAGAATCTAGCTGAGTGACTAAATTTGGATCGGGAGTAAGGGACTGTCTCCTCTGGGAAATGAGTTATTCCCTCCCACTGCCCACAGGTTTATGAACATTTGAATGTAAATATAGGAATATGTGAATGATTTAAGAACATAAACATATCACCGCTTGCCACAATCGTGTGCACTTTACTTGAAGCGCAGTGTGGGTTTGGAACAGGCTCGTGAATGGAGCTTGTTTTCATGTAAATGGAATCAAGAAGTGGCACTGGTTAGCCATTCAGCGAAGCAGACAATGCCACCCTTGCTGGAAATGCTTCAGTAAGAATTTAATCCATGAGCCTAATATTCACACTTCCGCCCATGCCTCCTACCCTGTGGCCCACTCCAGATCTCATTCACGGACGGTGATAAAGGATGGCGTGAGACTTAACGTGATCTATTTAAGTGTTGCCCTGCTTTCTGGCATTGAATGTTTCGGGTTTCGTCTTGGAGGCAGCGTCCACAGAGAGCTTTCTTCCACCCCTTTGCGACATCCTAAATGATTCGGCATGGTCTGCTTGGCCCACAGAGCCAGCATCCATGCAATAGCTCCCGTGGAACAGGACCAAACCATGGCTGTAAGGGGCGCGTGGAACCCCGCACTCCCTGCCAGATGTGCAGCACGGATATTACACACCGCTGTGCTTCCCAGGTTTCTAAGCAGCTTACCCATCTCCCTGAATACGAAGAGAGACCATTACCAAAGCATTTCTTTTGGAAATACTATCAGTGGCACCGTAAGAGTAGCTTAATGTTTTACATTTACAAATGGGAAATTACAGACAGGCTGACATTCTGGTACTTATAACACCAGGGGGAAAAACCTTAACCATCGAGTCATGCATAGAAAAAGCCATTTATAAAATGAAGCCTCGGGCATTTCCTTCATTTGAATCCATAAATAATTCTTCCATGGCTACCAGATGTGTGTGTATAAGATTGTATTGTGTTATGTATCTGTAATGAAAGCCTTCAACAGAGTATGTACCATGTTTATCAATTCTATAAGACCCTGTTGTCGGTTAGGTGGGAGGGAAAAGGACTATTTTTTAAACACGTTGTGCCGCTATTTTTAACCTGAGAACATTAATCATGAGGAGCTTAACTCCTGCTTTCTCTGCTAGTTCCTCTGGTACACACAGGATGACACGGTGTGGGTGTCCATGGCACAAGCATGACAAAGCCAGGCTGTTCTGATATTTGTGTGCGGGACGATTTAACTGTAAATCTCTTGGCCAGACCGGCCTCTCCCTCAGCATCAGAGCCCATCGGGTGACCTGCATCTGAACCGTCAAGAAGACTCTGCCTGGTCCGTCCGTCTTCCTGCTGCTCTCTGAGCTGACTCTCTGGCTTAATCTGATCTAATCCTGCCTGAGTTCTCTTCATCTGTGCGATGAAACCTGGAGGATCCTTTCTCATACTGGGTGAGGAAAGGCATTTACTAAATTACTTGGCAAATCACGTGGGCTGCTTTGAGCTCCTTTTTGCTTAGATGGGGGAGTAGCAGCAACATGTCAGTGATCAGCCGGAAATCTAGGCTTCCCCCGTATTTGGAAAAGGGGAGTGTCAGTAATCCGTGCAAGATAACCAACACGGCCCTGGAAAACTGGGAATTCTCAGCTAAAAGTAGAACAAAATATTTACTGTTCACTGCGAAGAACACACACAGAAAATAATAGTCGTAATGGGAGGAGGGGGAGGGGATTTAAAAAAGCAACGCTAATCTCAGTGACTTTGGTGGGAAAGTTGTACACTGGCGATGGTCTCTAAATAATGATAAGTTTACATCCATGGTTGCATGTATGTGCTCTCCTCTAGCTGAAGTCTGCTCTGGGTTCTGGATCTTGGGCTTGGACTCATGGGTGGGACATAAGGTCGGCATGTGAACTTGTTTTCAAATGTCAAACAATTGTCATCATGGTGAAACTACACACAGGATCTTCCTCTCAACAGACAGAATGCCTGCCCATGGCCCATGGTTCCTATACACTGGAGTAATGACTCCGACTGAATGAAGAAATACACCAAATTAGCGGAAACAAGTGCAAAGGTCTATGCATATTTACCCTGTAACTTGGGACCGGACTTCCATTTACAAATATGTAACATAGATTGGGCTAAGGTGCAAGACAAAATGTCTAGGGTAAATTTATTTTTAAAAAACCTGATGCCTGACAGAGGTGGGCATTAGAATAAAATGTGATTGGGTAGTCTCTGTGCTCAGGATGACTAAATATCAGCTTCGAGTGCACTGAAAACATTAGTTGTCAAATACTCTTTAAGAAAGGCTACTTCCCCCAAGATGCTCTGTTTATCTGCCCGAGCGTACATATGTGTGCACACACGTGTATTCCCTCATATCGATAGTCAGATCTCTCCCAAGAAGTAAGCTAATTGAGCTGTTTGTGTTGATAACTCCTTTTTCTCCAGACTGTTCCTCTGCGAGCCATAATTATTTGCAATTTGCCTAAGTCGTCCATTTACTGATACGTCAAGCATGAAACAGAGGCAATTCCAGAAAATGGAAATGCTTCTGAAAGTCAATCTTTGGGAAATAATGCGGTAGAAGTTACTGTGTGATAGAAGACTACCTTCTAACTGTCACATGGAGATGAATATTAATTTGTCGAGGTTAAGGTGGCTTTTGTGCTTCATTTGTTGACTTGGCTTAGCCGTCAGCAAAGCAGTGCAGCCCAATTACTCCAGAGAAGCTATTTTTTTTTTCCCTAACAGGAGTTTCATGATTTTTATGTACTTACCAGTCAGCACACATAACAATGTCAAAATGTCCTTCCAGTTGAGAGACATCTGTCTCATTATCCCATCGTAAAACGCTTGAGGAGAAAAAAAGATTTTAAAAATTACACTTAGGGTATTTTTTTTTAACTTTTGATTTTGAGCTATTAACATTATTTTTTGTGGCACTTGGAATTATTTAAAAGGTATATACAAATTATTTCAAAAGATATAATAAAAACCCCTAGGATATAACTGTCTTTTGTATTTTATTTTGTCTTTAAATCCAGAAGAGGAAGAATTCTCTACTGAAGTAGGAGAGTTGAGTTTTGGCTAGGTTTTACAGGTTTTTGTAGACAAAGTAGATCCTTATCTCAGGGGTTAGAATTCCTGTCCCTTACCAACAATGGAGGAAAAGTGACATTGAAACCTTCTCCATCCGGCTGGAATATGAATTTATGAAGAAACAGGAATTTCTAGACAACAAGTCATGTGAGAGTTACTGTGTCTATCTTGCCTGCCACTGTCAGTCACGTTTCTTACCGATGCAATGAACCATGTGGCTAGAGGGAGGGAGGAACCGCCCTCCTGCATGTGGGCGTCCTCAGGCCTTTAGTACACTCTAGAACCCCTCCCTAGGACAGTCTCCAAAAGGAGGCTCAGATATGAGACCTCACGCCCCCCGTAGCAACAGTCAGCAACATGGACTGGGAAGTTCCAACAACACATACGAAGCCAGCTGTGCTCTGCTCCCCTCAGCGGAGGGCTGTGCTCATTAATGTTTTATATATATATATAAGGGCGTTTCTCCCGCACATCAAAACTGTGATTTGTATTACTATTTTTTAAAAAATATTTATGTCTTCATTGTGTATACAGTGTTCCGCTTGCATGTATGCCTGTGGGCCAGATGGGGACACAAGATCTCATTATTGATGGTTGTGAGCCACCATGTGGTTGCTGGGAATTGAACTCGGGTCCTCTGGAAGAGCAACCAGTGCTCTTAACCACTAAGCCATCTCTCCAGCCCCCTGTGTTACTATTTTTTAAATGTAAAATTTTATAGCTGTTTTCTACTTTGACTCTTCAGAGATGGACTGAGTGATCATACCTCACCTGGACAATTATATCTGCTTATTTGGGTGGAGTTTTCATTTCTTCTGTCTTCCCGGAGACAAAGTCATGTTTGAGCAAAAATGAGACTTACCCCTGGTCAGTCCAAAAATTCCTTTTATACACATTGCCGGATATAAACAGTAATGACATTCTTGAGGTGGAAAAGATCAAATACACCAGCTCATCACCAAGCAGGCCAAGGGCCTCATTCTTCTGGCTCACACTTACTGAGCACCTACTATATGCTGTGTGTCAGGCCCTGTGCTATGCTCCATCCAGACAGGCCGGGGAAGGCTTAGGAGAAAAAGGCTACCTCGTTTGATCCAGGGGTGAGCTTTCCAAATTACTCTTGTGTTCTACTTCTAGGTCTACAGAAGAGCCAAGTGACAAAGCTGCCCAGCAAATCTCTTAAAACCTTTAGAGATGGAGGCTTACTTTAGGTTTGGATTCCTTGGGGACGTACTTGGCAACACCAGCTTTTTTGGACATGGACATGGGGGCTCAAGGATCTTATAAGACTATTCGCAAACAAGATGGTTTGAAGCACAGTAGCTGGGAACAGGGACATGTGCATGGACTCCCAGCATTTAGTAGGCAGAGACAGGAGGATTGTGAGATTGGGGATAACCTGGGCTACATAGCAAGACCTTATCTCAAAAAACAAAAACCAACAGCAACAAACAAAAAGTAGAGCACTGATAGGCTTTCACGAATCCTAAGTGTAATACAGTCATCATGTATTTTTTGATAAAGTATTAAAATCACTTGCAATTTACCCTTTTTGCCAACGACTATTAGACGCTTCTGATTCATATGCCATTGCTAAGGCAAAAGAGGGCAAATAGCAGGGAACGCTGTGAGGGGCTTGAATATTGGATTCCTCAGGTACCTCAGCCTCCTGCTTCAGCAAAGGCCAACTGGAGTGATCAGGTCTAAGCAGCATTGGCTATGGATCAGCTCAGAAGCTGGGATCTAAAAGAAACCAAAACACCCTGCATTGCCTCATGGCCCACAACACATCTCCAAGAGCCACTTCCCTTGGGTTTTCAAGAGGCTTAGGCTTATTCTGTCCCTGTAGTGAGCAGGCTGTCTGTTCTTCTAACTAACACCATGAGGTAAAGCGTGGTAAAGCGTGGTGGTGGAGTTGGCACTTAGCTTTGGTGACAGAAACACATGTAGGTTCAGACCTTGGTTCTGACTTCTAGTGGTTTAGTGGCTGTGTGCGTCTGCGCAATTGCTCAACCACTCCCAGTCTGTTTTCTGTAAATCGGGAATGGGACTGGCCACTCCCTCGAACTCTCAAATGGCAGCTTCACTGAACTGACTTTGTATTGCTTGCACAGGGTCCACTGAGAATGGCACCCTCTAGATCTGGTTAGTCAGCCTTCTCTCTTGGAAAGACAGATGAGACTTGGCCCTTCCAATTCTCTGCCAATGCCCTCTTTCCTCGTGCCTAGACCACCATACATGGACACACACACTGCTATAGAAGAAGGGCCAGATTTTTTTTTTTTTTTTTTTTTTTTTTTAATGTTTGGGTCTGATTTGTTACAGACTCATGATTTTTCAAAAGTCAGTACAAATTCACAGATAAATGAGATTTCAAAGGGGAAGGGCCAGACTAGGCAGTTAACTGGAGGAAGTGGGGGTGAAAGCCCAGCTATCCAGAGAATAAGACAGGGGGATCACAAGTACAGGTCAAGTCTGGGCACCCCAGCCAGACCTTCTTTCAGGTTTAAATGGGTGGGGGGAGAACTCGAGATGTTACTTCAGTAGTAGAGTCCTTGCCGTGCATAGAACCCTGGGTTCACTCCTTAGCATCCAAAAAAGCAAGGACAAGAACAAGAACCACTCCACGGGATTCCATGTCTGCTGACTGCTACCCTCATTTCAATTTTTAAATGTTTACTTTTAGTTTCTAAGCATAGCTTGTTGCAAGGGCAACAGAGAGCCTGGCTCCCATCTCTGTACAGCTCTGAGCAGTCACCGTCAGACCAGCCCTTCCTGTCGTTCCCAGCTTACTTCAGGATGTTTTTCTGTCCCAGTCTCTGTCTACAGTGGCCTGGTCCTGTCAACATGGCACTGTCGTCCTTCTCGGATGTCTACTTTCTTGTCCATCTTACACTCCCTTAGCCACCTCCCTTGCTTCTGCCTACCTTAGAACTGCCGTGCAGTTCAGTGAGGGGTCCAGTCTGCACCAAGTGCCTGAATGTGGCTACAGCACACACTCCCTTGCCTGGCTCACACCTAAACTGTCACCATCTCTCACCTGAATTATTTCAGCCTTTTAATTTGTCTCCCTGCTTCTGCCTGCCTCCCTACATCTCTGCCAAGAGGGCATCCAGAGTATTCCTGTTGAAACATATGTTAGACCAGGCTAGGCACGGTGGCATACACTTTTAATCCCAGCATGCCAGACGCAGAGTCAGGTGGATCTCTGTGAGTTTGAAACCAGTTTGAGCTACATAGTTAGGACTACATATACCTTGTCTCAAAAAACACACACATGCACACCCATGCACACCACACACCCACGCAGAAAACACCCCATATATTAGATCAGAAACCTTTATTGTGCTATGCAGCTAAATCATGAGCTTTGTTTATTCTCCTTCTCCTTTGCAACATAACCACCATACGGATATTGTCTTAGTGGTCCATTGCTGTGAGGAGACACCGTGACCAAGGCAATTCTTACAAAAGAAAGCATTTAAGTGGGGGCTGGCTTACAGTGTCAGAAGCTTAGCCCGTCAGCATCATGGCGGGGAGCATGGTGGCCGGGAGCATGGTAGCGGGCATGGCTGTACAGGGCAGGCATGGTGCTAGAGAAGCAGTTAAGAGCAACATCCTGATTCACAGATAGAGCAGGAGACAGAGGGCTTGGCTTGGGCTTCTGCAACCTCCCACAAGGCCAGACCTCCTATTCCTTCCAACCCTTTCAAAAGATCCCACTTCCTACTGATGAAGCAGTCAAATATGTGAGCCTGTGGGGGTCATTCTTATTCAAGCCACCACAGATGTTGATCTTTAAATTCTGGGGAAATTGATGTATATCCAGTGCCTAGAACAGCACACAATAATATAATATCTGAATATAATATGTATTCTGAATATATATGTTAATATAATATCTGAATGAACACCGCATCTAGCATACAGAAGGCGTTCAGTATCTGGAGGTTCTTGTTTTTAAGCCGTTCTCTGAATATATATGAAAGCTACTGAAAATGCTTTCTGAAGACTTCTGCTCCCAGCAAAGATGGAATAACAGGGACCTCTTTTACATCTGAACCAAAACCAACTGAAAACAAAACAATTTAGAAAATATATTTAGAAAGAACACACACATGCGTGCACACACATACACACACACACACACACACACACACACACTTCCAAGATATTGGCCAGTAAGCACAGTGACTAGTCATTAGTTATGGAAAGGGGATGAACACATAAAATACTCCCTAGTGTAAGGCATTGGAGGAAATCCCAGGATGCAGTGGAGAAAAAAGAACTGAGGTAGGACCCCGTAGTTCTGGAGCTAAACAGATGGAATCCAGGGACTGGGAAAGTCAAGGTGGCCAGAACAGAGGATCATAAAGTAGAAAGCTGTAGAGAGCGAACTCAGGGCTCAGATGCATTTTGCAAGACACTAACTCGTGTGTGTGTGTGTGTGTGTTGGGTTAAAGCCACAGGATAGTGCTGGGGACACTGGACTGGAGGTGTCACTGGGCAGGACCAGTGCCTGTTTTTAGCAGGTAGACCATAAAACCTCAGAATTCGCAGAGCTGGCAGAGTCCTCAGAAGAACCTTGCCTCAGAAGTGGGAAATAATAAACCCTAGAGAAAATCTGCTGGCATGAAGCAAATCTTGAAAACAAGACCCCAAAGTAAGGAATCACTGCCATGTGACATAACTGAATCCCAGAATGAAACTTAAAAAAATCTTTACAGGAATACAAAAGCACTCAGATCCCTACAGGTTAAAATCCAAAATGCTCGGCACGCAATCAAAGCTTGCTAGAGAGAGAAAAGCACTGGATTCAACCTAAAACTGACAGGGTTATCAGACAGTCAAGAAGCACATTGATATCTGTTTCATATTAGCCTTAACGTATTTCAAATGTGGTATAGAGGCACTGTAGATTTTTTTAAAGTTTTCTAAAATTTTTAAGATGAAAATAGTATATATGGGAAAAAACTGAACTAAAGTCAATCAACAAAAGATTAGAAATTTCAGAGTAAAAGATTAAAGGATCTGAAGACATAGCAATAAAAACTACCCAGAATGGAGCTGACAAGATGACTTGGTAGAAAAAGGCACTTGCTGCCAAGCCTGGCAATCTGAGTTTGATTCCTAGAACCCACATGGTAGAAGGAGAGGACCAACTCTCCCAAGTTGTTGTCTAGCCTCTGAGTAGGCAAGTGCACACTCAGATATTCATTTTTTAAAAAGACGTATTTATTTTCTTCATATGAGTACACTGTAGCTGTCTTCAGACATGCCAGAAGAGGGCATCGGATCCCATTACAGCTGGTTGTGAGCCACCATGTGGGTGCTGGGAATTGAACTCAGGACCTCTGAAGAGCAGTCAGTGCTCTTAATCGCTGCCCCCATATATACATTAAATAAACAAATGACTATAAAAAATATTTTAAAGCTATCCAAAATAAAAAATACAGAGAAAAAGTTATGTTTTAAAAATGCAATGCAAGCAAACTGGGGGACAAATTTAAGTGATTTACTATTTGAATTCTTAAAAGCCAGGGAAAAGGAGGAGGCAGAGAAAAAACTAGAAGAAACCTTGACTGAAGACTTTATTGACTTATCAAGAATTATTAACACCAAGATGAAAATGGTTCAACAAAACTCGCACATAAGAAACACAAGAGAAATGCGAGCAATGTCATGACCAAAATGACCAGGAGAAGCACAAATTAAAAAGTTCCCAGGGGAAAAAGGCGCATCCCATACACAGATGAGAGGATGGGGTCAGAGGGGGGTCACAGCTCCAGTGCCTTGGAAGGACAGAGACAACAACTCATCAACCTAGAGTCGTCGCATCAGTGGAAATACATTTCAGAGGAAGAGGGAAGAAGTGCTTTTGGATACTGTGGTGGTTTGAATATGCTTGGCCCATGGGAAGTGCTACTGTTAGGAGGTGTGGCCTTATTGGAGGAGTGGTGTCACTATGTAGGTGGGCTTTGAGGGCTCCTAGTGTTCAAGCTCAGCCCATTGAGAAAGAGTGAGTCTCCTCCTGGCTGCCCTCAGATGAAGATGTAGAACTCTCAGCTCCTTCTCCAGCCCCACATCTGCCTGGATGCTGCCATGCTTCCCACTTTGATGATAATGGACTGAACCTCTGAACCTGCAAGCCAGCCCCAGTTAAATGTTGTCCTTATAAGAGTTGCCTTGCGGGCTGGAGAGATGGCTCAGCGGTTAAGAGCACCGACTGCTCTTCCAGAGGTCCTGAGTTCAATTCCCAGCAACCACATGGTGGTTCACAACCATCTGTATCCATGTAACCATGGGATCCAATGCCTTCTTCTGGTGTGTCTGAAGACAGCTACAGTGTATTTGTCATATATATATATATATATATATATATATATATATATATATATATATATATATATATATATATGTATATAAAGTAAATAAATAAAATCTTTAAAAAAAGAGTTGCCTTGGTCATGGTGTCTCTTCACAGCAATAGAAACCCTAATGAAGACAGATATTTAAAACAACAACAAGAAGCTGAAAGAACTGATCACCACCAGATATATATATACTATACTGGTATAGTACACATCTCCCCCCAAAATGTCAAAGAAAGTCCTTTAGGCAGAAGAAATGGTACATGGAAATACGTGGCCACACAAAGGAATGGTGGGGACCAAGAATAATAACTCTACAGTTAAATATATATGTCTAAACCTCCTTAAAATAGGAGGACCAGCTAAGCAAATACTAAGTATTGTGAGGTTTGTAACATGCATAACAAGTAAAATGTAAACCAAGAGCATAAGGTGTGGAAGGAGAAGGGCAATCTCCTCCTACGTGGGTTTTGCACCAACTGCAGGGTATACTGCTTGAGGGCAGATTTAATGAGTTAAAGGGGCATACAACCGGGGCTGAGGAAGAGGGCTCAGTGGAGGACAGATTTAATGAGTTAAAGGGGCATACGACAGGGCCTGGGGAAGAGGGCTCAGTGGGCAAAATGACTGCTGTACAAGCATGGGGACCCCAGTTTGAATCCCCACCCACACAGAAGGTGGGTGTGATGGCAGCCTGCACCTGCAACCCCAGCACTGCGGGAACTCAGAGGCTCACTAGCCAGCTAGTGGAGCAAAAGAGAAGTCCAGGTTCAGTGGGGGACCATGCCTCCAAGAATAAGGTGAGAGAGTACTGGAGGACATGGCAACCCCTGGTTGCCAACATCTCCATGGGCCAGCCCCATCTCCATGGGCCAGCCCAATCTTCCCAGAAGCATACCATACCACCTAAAGTAGAGATAAGAGGAACAAAGCAAAGCTACAGTTAACAAGTCAACACAATCGATCGAGCTAGGATAAAACACACCAAGCCAATGGGAGGCAGGAGAAGAGGAGGAGGAGGAGCAGAGACAGGAGACAAACTGCAAAAAGCAAGATCATAAATTCGAACTGAACCATACCAGCCACTGTGTTAGATGAACACGCCTGAACACGCTGGCTAAACAGCAGAGCATCTGACTAAATGACTAAATACAGTCTAGTCAGGCGAGGCAGTGCAGGCCTACGATCCTACTCAGGAGGCTGAGGCAGGAAGATCACACACTCGAGGCTAGCCTGGGAAACCTAGCAAGGCCCTATCTCAAAAATGAAAATGTGCTTGGAAATACAGCCCAGTTGTAGAGCGCTGGGCTCTGGATCTAGCCCTAGTACTGAGAAAAGAGAAAGAACAGAACAAATCTAGGCCCAAGTATACGGCTTGGGTCAAAGGCATTTTATACATAAAACACAAAGGAGTGTGTTTACAGAGGAAAATACGGGAAAAGACACATGAATGCTAGTCAAAAGGACAGGCAGACATTTTAACCCCAGACCGTAGATCTTGGAGTAAAAACATGACTAGGAGTGGGAGAGGGTGCTTCACCATGCCGGAAAGGAGGCTAGCCTTGCGCCTTTCAGCTTAGGTCTGAGTAACAGAAAGGCCCGCTGGATAGAGCTGAAGGAACAGGCAAAACCCAGTTATGCTCAGAAATTCTAATATCCCTCTCTCGTTAACTAGAAAGTAGATAAAACCCTAACAAAGGTATATATAAAGCTAATAAAGATAGCTTTAAATGCTACCAATCATACAATTTAATTGATATTTATAGAATATAAATATAAATTAATCCATTAGTAAAGATAGAATTCACATTTTTTCAAATAGATCTATTCTGGATCATAATTCTCAGTAGCTTTACAAGGATCAAGACAATATAAAAATATGATCCTTGTTCACAATGGAATTAAAGTGGCTATCAACAATAAATTAGAAATCAATATGTTATGAAATCTTCAAATATTGAGAAAATAAATATTATATTTATAAATATCCTAGAATCTAAGTAAAAAAATCAAAGTAGAAACTGAGAAGCCCTTTGAACTGAATAAAACTGAAAATGTCACATGAGAGTTTATAGGATGCTACACGGTACGCAGGAGGAAATTAATAGCAATAAACACCCACGTTATAAAGAAAACACCATCAAATTAGTGAACTCAGTTTCTAGCCAAATACATCTAAAAAATAAAGAGTAAATTAAATTCAACATAATCAAAGAAATGAACTAATAAAGATCAGAAGAGAAATGAATAAAACAGAAACAAAAATAATAGGGAAAAAAAATCAATGAAACCACACACAGGTTCTTTGAGATCAATAAAACTGATAACCCTCAGTTAGGTCAGACTGGCCAGAGAAGAGAAAACAGGGAATACGTGCATTACTGATGCCGGGGTGAGGGAGGTGGCATCAGTCCAGATTCTGGAGATAGGAGCAACACATATTTCTGTGTAAGTATTTCCATGTGTATACCTATATAGTTGTCCATAACATACATATAAACACACAGATGAAAGTTCACATTAGGTGGGGGTTTATCATAAGGAGGTAAGAAAGTTGTTTTGATATTTAAAAATTGGTAAATGTAACACATAATACTAATGAACTAAGAAGGAAAAACACATGACTCAAACAGGGCAAAAAAATGCATTCAGTATAGTCTAACATCTGTTTCTCATGGGAAAAAACTCAGCAATAAAAGACGAGAATTATTTCCTTTTGAGGCCAGCAAGATGGCTCAGTGCGTAAAGAAATCACCTCCTCAACCTGAAAAACATCATCCATGACAAATCTGCAACTGACGTCATGCGTAATGGTGACATCACACGTAAAGGTGACTGGCTGCTGAGTTGTTTTTTTCATCCTTTCCTGGCACATTGAAGGGTAAGCCAGTCCAGTAAGGCAAGAAATGAAAAGGCTTCCAGATTAGGAAGGAAGATGTTAAATTGTACTTCTTGGTAGCCAGCACAATAATCTGTATAGAATATGCTGTGGAGAGACACAAAAGCTACCAGTATGGGTATAGCAGGCTTGTGGGATACAAGATCAATACAAGAATCAATTGTATTTTTTTATACAGGCAACAAATACTGGAAATTGGAATTTCCAATTCTATATCATTTATAACAGCATAAAATTTCATAATAGCTTAAACATATAAGAGAGAAGTAATTCTGACAAAAGATGACAGAAATTAAATAGGACCCAAATAAATGGGGGTGATTCAAAAGGGAAGAGAATAAAATGTGTTTTGACAATTTATTATTCATATTTTCAAAAAAATAATTTAAATCTATATCTTGCACCACATGCAGAAATTAACTCAAAATAGATCATAAATCCAAATGTAAACCTATCATTATAAAATTTGTCAATGAAAATATAGGAGAAAATCTTTGCAACCTTGCATTTAACAAAGATTCTTTAGATACACACAAGATACATGACCCATCAAAGAACAAATTGGTAAATTAGATAAAAATTAAAATAAAAAACTTCTGCTCTCTGAAACGCAATGTAAGGAGAATAAAAAGCCAAGCCCCAGGCTGGGAGAAAATGTTTGCAAATCATGTCTGATACAGAGTTTATATCCAGAACACTCCAAGGACTCTCAGGATTTGTCAATAATAAGAAAACAAGCAACCTGATGTTTAAAAAAATTTAGCAAAGCCTTTGAACAGACACTTCAACAAAGATAAAGACATGAAAATTTATTCAGTATTATTAATCATTAGGGAAATTAAAGGTAAGACCCCAATAAATTCCATTATACTCTTAGAATGGTTATATTTAAAATATCAGTCACATGGAGAGCGGGCCAAGATGTGGAGGGAATGAAGGTCCTCCAATACTGCCCATGGAAATGTAAAACAGCCAGTACTTTTGAAAAATCCCTTAAAAAGTCAAATAGATGCCTCTATATGGTTTATTTGTTTCTCTGATAGGTATACACCCTGGAGAAAGCTCACATCTATGTATCCGTACTGTGCACAAACTCTCAGAAGCTTTATCTGTAATAGTCTCACACCAGCAACAAACCAGAGGTCCATCAAAGGGTGAAAGAACGCTGTAGTGTAAATGAAAATGGCCCCACAGGCTCACAGGGAGTGGCACTGTTAGGAGAGGTGGCCTCACTGGAGGAGAAAGTGCATCCCTAGAGGGTCGGCTGTGAGATCTTCGAAGCTCACAGTCTGGCTCACGGTCTACTGGCTCACAGTCTCTGGCTCACAGTCTCTTTGCTGCCTGTCTATCTGGATGAGAATTCTCAGCTCTTCCTCCAGCACCATGTCTGCCTGCACAAACCATGTTTCCTGCCATGATGATAATGGACTGAACCTCTGAACCTGTAAGCCAGCCTCGATTAAATGTTTTCCCTTATAAGAGTTGCCATGGTGTCTCTTCACAGCAATGGGAACCCCAGCTACGACAGATGTGTAAGTCCCATGCACAGCGGGGTTCAAATGAGGAGTAGACAGGAAAGAAGTACTGACAGAGGAGGTCCCAGAGTTCATGTACATTATAACTAGGCACCTGGCTGAGGTTCATGTACGTTATAACCGGGGGCCTGGCTGAGGTTGGTTTTACGACTGAACATATAGCATGTGTTGTAAAGATAGCTTCGACAAAGCATCTGAATTACGTCCACGACTTTCTTGTGATTCTCTTGAAACCAAAGTAAAATCTTTGTTGTCTCTACTTTCTTTCATTACAATGTCAAAATCTTGTGTGTTTGAATTTTGTTACCGTTTTCCAGACAGACAGAGTTGAAACCCACCTTTCCAGAACTTCCCAGCTTTACAAACAGAGCAAAAGCTACGGACATGGACTCCTGGAGGGCCTCACCAGGATACGATAGCACGAAGACTGTAGTTAGAGAGCTTTGAGCTCACGTGCCAGCATCCTCTTACACAGCAGCGAGGATGAGGCTGCTCTGGGCATCGCCGCCTACACCCGTGTCACCGACACGGCTGTTAGACACTGCAGGACTGCGTGGGAGTTGAGGGCTGGGGATGTAGATGAACGGTAGAGAACTTGCCTACCATTTAGGAGGAGACCCTGTGTTCAAACCCTAGACTCAAAACCAAACAACACAGTCTCCCTGCCAAAGCACTTAGTGAGAAGACAGACTACTAGCTTCCAGGAAAGCAGCAAATATGAGAAACTTACTACTGTAAGAGTTCAAAAATATTCATTTCCTTTCCTCACTCTGGCACTAATGCATCCTCTCTTTCAGTCCTGGCTTTGAGTTTAAGGTTGAAACACAAAATGTAGTCAACTTCTAGAAAGAGAGGTGCATCACCTTTGTGATGCAAAACTCACAGAGAAAGAATTCCACAAAGTCTTTCTCGCCTTACACTTCATGTGGACTGGGGCGCACCCTAATTTGCATAACATGGCTCCAGAGAACGCTGGCTGCGGGCATGCAAAGCATCCCCTTTCTTGTTCCTGTGGCTAATATTTCTTTGTTTGCCTTTGTAGGGAGTGAGTTATGTCCTGACGTTTTCGATGCTAAAAAACCAGGCAGCTCTTTTGAGGTGTGGTGGCCTATACATTTAATTCCGTCACTAGAGAGGAAGGGGCAGGAGGATTGCTGCAAGACTGTTGTCAGCCTGGATTGTAGAGTGAGTTGAGGCTAGCCTGGGTGGGCTACATACATCAAGACCTTGTCTCAAAATGAAAAAAGGTCCTTGTGAATTTGCAAAAGTACTATTCTAACACAATTCTTTCTCTAAAACATCTTAAGAATAACTTTAGTTATGTATGTGTGTGGGGGGGTATATGCACTTGAGTGCAGGTGCCCATGGAGACCATGGAACTGACCTGGAGCTGGAGTTACAGAGGGTTGTGAGCTCTTAACTGCTGTGCCATCTCCCACAGGTTTTGATAGTGCCTAAGCTCTCTCCCAGCAGCTCTGCGTGGACATGGGAGGAATCTGCAGACCCTTCCCACAGGTTCATTCTTCTTCCCCCTCCACAGCTATGTTGTACATAGCTGCCCATAGAGAAGGCTTAACAAGTCATTTACAACACTCACCTAAACTGTTGAATTGTTGTGCTCTTCTAACCGGCTCCCTGTTTGCCACTTGTCCCTCCATCCTGGCCTTCCCTCAGACTTTAAACTGCCATGAGGTAAAAGGGTCTTCAATAAAGTCTTTTAGACACTTAGGAAAAAAGACACCATCTGAATCTAGAACTTGTAACTCATTCCAGAACTTTAGTAGGGCCATTCTGGAGGCCAAGAGCAGGAACACAATGTGGATCCATTTAAAAGTAACAAGGTTATTACTGCCCCAGAGAAGACAGGGGCTACTTGGAAAGATAAGACCCTTGGAAGAAGCACAGACTTACAGATGGTCAGAAGATCTAAACTGAGCCCTACCCTGAGCACTTGGGTGTAAGGGGCAGGATCCAGAAGCGGGGCTGGCATGGGATCTTGCAGATGGAACTGTTAGCAAGAGTGAGGAGGAGGTAAGACTATGGGACATTCCAAGAGGCAAGGGTTGGGAGCTCCAAAGGCAGCAGCACCCGGACCTCCCCGGGTAGGCCCGGAGCTCATCCTCAGTGAAGCAGCTTGCCGGAGGCCTGCCAGCTGAAACCATCTTCTTCATCTGCTTCTCCTTCCCTGCTGTAATAGCGCCACCCTTCATGTCCTGGACACCAATGCCTCTTCTTCCCTCCATGTCAGCTGTGCTCAAATGGACCAAGTGTAAGAATCTTCAGCTTGTTAAAACACTTTGCCAGGCTTCAAACTCGGAGTTTCCGATTGTGTTTTTTTGGGTAGGAACATATTTCCTGAGGCTGCAGACGAACTGGGGAACATGCTTTATGAAGCACCAAAAGAGGTCATAGGCTCCAACAAACGCCCCTCTCTTATGTATGTCCACTTATCTCCTGGCTTGCTTGTTCCCACACTTAACCTTTCCTTCGAGGCGGCTTCCTCTCGGCCTTTCCTTTCGTCTCCAGCATCCTGTGGGGACAGACCCTCACTACTTTACTGCCTGCAATGTCAGCTCGCTCATGATAACCAACTGATGCCCCCTTCTGCCCCCGAAGGCCTACAGACTACCCTCTCTCTTAAAGGGAACAGCACTTCTACCTGGAAGCAAAGGTAACTTTCTCCATCCTGTGGCCACCACCAAGACCAAGAGCACACCTGCCTGGCTCCTCCCAGCACACACTTCCTACTTCCCCATCCTAGTGGTCTCATCTCCTCCCTTTTCTTTTCTCCCCCTCCCTCCTTCCCTCCCTCCTTTTTCTTTCCTTTTTTGTTGTTGCTTTGATTTTCTGAGTCTTGATATATATAGCCCAGACCGGACTCTAACTCACTTTGTAGCCAAAATTTATATTTTTTCTGCCTCATCCATCCAAACGCTGGCATTATATGTAGCCATCTCTTCTCGTGGCTACATAGCGATGTTTTACTCCTGTGCATGAATGCCTGCATGTATGTCGTGTGCCATGCACATGCCTGCTGCATGGGGAAGCCAGAGAGGGCCCTGGATTCCTTGGAACTGGTTGTGAGCTGTCTTGTGGGTGCTGGGAACGAAACCTAGATCTTCTGCAAGAGCATCAAGTGCTCTTAACTGCAGAGCCATCTCTCCAGCCCCATATAGTGACTTTCAACCGATTTGTCTGTCTTTAGCCTTTCGTAATCCACAACAAATAACTAAGATTTCTTGGACACATATTTTCTACTTCTATGTCTTTAATTATTTCCTTCCTGGTTTTATATCTCAAAATCCTGTTTCAACTGCTTTTCTTCCCTTGACTTTTCCTTGCCAAAGCATAGCTCAGTGGCGTCTCCTCCGTGAAGCAGTCTCCCCCCACCTCTGGATCTCTTTAAATTTAGTCTTACATCTTGGGAGTAGGTTTATTATCTGTTCAAATATCTTGAGCTTTGTGAAGGTAGACACATTGATTTACTTATCTTCATATCCCCTAGGAGGCCAAAGTGACTACGGAAGGCATTAAATTATATTTTATTGCATTGAACTGAAGAAACAAATCAGACTAACAGTGTTAGTCTTTAACAACACCATTTCCATATTGTGGTAATCTGAATGAGATTGGCTCCCATTGTTTCCCTATTGTGGTAATCTGAATGAGATTGGCTCCCATAGGCTCCTATGTTTGAATGCTTGGTCCACGGTTAGTGGAACTGCTTGGAAAGACTTAGAAGGTATTGCCTGATTGGATACTTATAGTCTTGTTGGAGGAGGTGTGTTACTGGGAGTGGGCTTTGACGTTTCAAAGGCCCACTCCAGGTCTACTGTCTTTCTCTTGCTTGCTGCCTGCAGATCAGACTATAGTTCTCAGCTACTACTCAATGCCATGTGTGTCTGTGTCCTGCCATGATGGTCATGGATAACCCTCTAAAATATAAGCAAGTCCCCAAGTAAATGCTTTCCTGTGTAAATGTTGTCTTGGTCATGGTGTTTCTTCACAATGGTAGAACAATAATTAAGAGACATACAAATATTTAAAAAATGTTTGTAAAACACATAATACTGGCTTTCCTCCTCTCTGTCTCTCACACACACATACACATACCAGTGGGGGAAGGAGGAAGCGATAGATAGATAGATAGATAGATAGATAGATAGATAGATAGATAGATAGACAGACCAATTGTTGTAAAAGAAAGGTTAAGGAACATTTCTGGACTTCCATTTTCTCACCTGATCTGCCATTAGTGTTTCTTTACCAAGACAGTGTTAGCAGTTGAGGCAGTAGGACAGGACAATTCATTTCTGTAGACTGTCATTTGTATTAAGGGATACTTACCATCCCCACTCCCTCCATCCTAAAAATAACCTTTAGTCACCATGACAACTGAACAAAAATGTCTCATACAATTATGGACAGAGTGTAGAGATAGACATCTGGTCTACCTCTGCTTGGGAAGGGCTGTTAGGTTACTCTATAGTCTTTTCTACCTCTGATGTGTGTTTTTTATTAAATCACACCAACTAAGGCTGAGATGCTGACTAGAAGCTAATCAGAACTATTCTATTATCTACACTGTTCTCCTGAATCCACTGTGGGGATAGGCCTCAAGCCAAAAGTCCTAGGGACAAGCAGAGGACATCCACAGATTTACCTCTGCATTTTCAGTTTACTAAGCTGAGCAATAATCTCGGGATAAAAATGGGCTTATCCAAGTATGATCTGTGCTCCAGATACATGTGAATCAACTGGGGGCGTTGTTTAGATGTCAGATTCAAGAGTCCCGACTCTGGGGAATTGCTCAGTTAGGTTTGAGTGAGACCTGGGAACCTGATCTTAAAAATAAGTGCCATGAGGAATTTCCATGAAGATGGGTCATGGACAACTTTGGAAAACACTGCCCCAGAAGGCCTCTATCCGTACAGCTTTAAATGGAGAGTGTTCTTTAGCTACAAGTCTTGGCTTTAGTTCCAAGCATCACATTTATTTCCAAAGGGGAATTTTAAAGAACATGTCATTTTAGGGAAGTAAAAGTGAAGCAAAAGACAGATTTGACTTTTGGTTACTAGGAATCAAATCCTGGGCCATGAGGATGCTCAGTACTTACTCTGCCACTGAGGTACACTGCCCAGCTTTGCGGCTTTATTGAAAACATTTCCCTTAGCTCAAGGAAGGAAGAAATATAGAAAATTAAAGCGGGATGTCATGTAAACAGATTCCTTAAATTAACTTATATTTCTATACACTGAGTAAGGCTTAGGGAAAGGGCAAAGAAAGTAAAATTAGATCTTGATGACATTTTTACCATAGAAGAAGAGCAAACTGCTGACAACAGAGAACTGCCTGGAAGTCAGGTCTCAGCTTTTAAAAAAGTATATCACATCTATAACTTACAGGAGAATAAATACAGCAGATGCTGTGCATGCGTGTGTGTGTATGTGATTGGGTAGGTACATTCACATGTGTGCAGAACAGAGAAAAACTTTAGTTGTTGTTGTTGTTGTTGTTGTTGTTGTTGTTGTTGTTGAGATCAGGTCTTTTACTGGCATGGAACCCACTGGAAGTAGGCTAGGCTAGCTGGCCAGTAAGCCCCAGAGAGCTGCCATTCTCTGCTTCTAAAGTGTTGGGGTTATGAGTGTTTATGTGAGTTCTAGAGATCAAATTCAGGTCCTGGTGCTTAAGGACCAACAGTTTATGAATGAGCTATTTCTGCTGCCTAGAAGTAGCTTTAATGAATGGAAGCGTTCTGTGAAGTACTGTAGAACCTAACAAGAAGCTCAGAGAGAACCTTCATTCCTCAGGTCCTGGGTGAGGTTTCCAGAGCAGCAGCAGAGTTGTGTGTCACACAGGGGTGTGGCCCAGAAAGCTCTATGGATGATCCTGGTTCCAAAGCTTGTGATCTTAGTCCAACTAAATGCCTAAACGTTTCTGGACTGATTTAAAATCTCACCAAAACAAAACACAAACAAACAAACACACACCTTTAATCCCAGCACTCGGGAGGCAGAGGCAGGTGGATATCTGAGTCCAAGGCCAGCCTGATCTACAGAGTGAGTTCCAGGACAGCCAGGGATACATAGAGAAACCCTGTCTCAGGAAAAACAAACCAACCAAGCAACCAAACAACTAAAACCTCATCGTAGCCGTGTTTGCCTGGAATTTAGCTGAGATAAACTCACTTCAGCCTAAGAGGAAGGCCGACTGACCTAACATTCAGGCCCCCGTGTGTTGGTGAGCAGCATTTTCTGCATTATCTGGAGAAGGCAGATCTTGAGATGAGAGATACTACTGAGCTAATTACGTTTCATCTCAAACATCTATGATTCCTTGACTACCACAACTGATCTGGCAAGTGGCGACAGCATACTACACAGGTACTAATAGACTGGAGATCACACACATGTGCCACTTGCCAGAGCAGATTACTGCATTTTGGTATTTTAATACCTGTTTCAGATTTATATACTTTCATGCACACAGTGTTATTAATATAGGAATTTTGTTATGTTTTGACACTGTAACTCATACTGTCATATACAAGACAGTAGAGTAAAAGGTGTTACAATCTAGGCCTGTGGAAGCACTATGACTCACAAAGGTGTCCCAGGACTGTTGAGATGGCTCAGTGGGTATAAAGCACCTACTGTGCACACTTGACAACCTGGGTTCAATGCCCAGAGCGTAGGTAAAAAAAGTAAGACTCATTGGCACATATCTGTAGCTAAAGCATCCTACTATGAGATGGGATGCAGAGACAGATGAACTACCCTGAAGCTTGTGGGTCAGCTAGGATTGGCATGGCAGAACTAACAGAGAAGACCTTGTATTTGCAAGGTGGAATGAGAGAACCAACTTCCAAGAGTTGTTTTCTGACCTTCACATGCATGCAGTGACGTGTGTAACCCTGCAGTCAACACACACACACACACACACACACACACACACACACACACACCCCAGCATATCAAACACTCTGATCAAGTGACTAGGAATGCAGATATATTCTACTGCTAAAGCCCTGTTTAATAGTCATAGGTGTAGGCGAAATAAGAAAAGCAATTTGGTTATCTCCACAGATGTTTCAGAGACATCTGCTAAAGTTCCAGATTTATTTAGGATAAACTCTCAATCAGAAATTGATGAATAAATGCCCCAATTCAGAGGCTGGAGCATGCTAAGTGGTGAAGTATTAGCTGTTTCCAACACAGTCACTCCGTGGTCAGATCAGAAAACCTAGCCGGGCAGTGGTGGCGCACACCTTTAGTCCCAGAACTCAGAAGGCAGAAGCAGATGGATCTCTGAGTTCCAGGCCAGCCTGGTCTACAGTAGATTAAGTTCTAGGACAGCCAGGGCTACAGGGAGAAACACTGTCTTGAAGAAAAAAAAAAAAAACCCAGAAAACTGATAGTGTCATTATTAGAAGACTACACACAATCTTGTTCCATACAGAACCCTATAACCTTTATGTCTCTACTCTCAAATGAATACAACTAGTTAGCAAATACAGTGTTGAATGCAACAAAGTGATTCACAAATGGGTGGAGTGATGAACACCTGCGGTCCCGGCACTTGGGAGGTGGACCAGAAGGTCGGAAGATCAAGGTCATCACTGCCTATATAGTGAATTCAAGGGTCCCTTGATGCTCTATCTTAAATGAATAAAGAGGAAGAATTAATGAAAGAAAGAAGGGAAGGAAGGAAAGTACAATACATCACAATGGAAGCAGAGAGTCTATTTAAAGGCCCAACAAAAGTCTCCAGAAATAAACTGAGCAAGCGAAGTGGAAATGCCAATGAGCCGTCTTAAAAAGAAAGCAGCTCACTTTTCAACAGAAGATGCAGCGTTTTTAAATGTCAAGTTTCCTCTAAACTCTTCTAATCACAATGAAAATGCCATCAACATTTCTAAAAATCCCAAAAAGGAAGAATAAAAATCAACGGGCTGGTCTTAATGCTTATAAAAATGCTCGACTAGGTTACAGTGAATCACACCAAGTCCTCTTCTGAGAACTGTCGCACACGTGCAGCCTAAGAACAGATGTGCCTTCCTGGAGCATCTGTAAGCCAGGGGACAAGCCTGGGGTCCTTCACCTTGCTTTATGAGACAGAGTCCCTCACTTGGAGCTCACAGATACAGTGGACTGACTGGCTAGTGGGCCCCAGAGAGCTGCCATCCCGACTGCCCCAGCACTGGGATTATAAGAGCATGCTTTAGCCAGGCAGTGGTGTCTCACACCTTTAATCCCAGCACTCAGGAGGCAGGGGCAGATAAATCTCTGTGAGTTTGAGGCTAGTGCGGTCTACAGAGCAAGTTCAAGGACAGCCAGGGCTTCACAGAGAAACCCTGTGTCCAATAAACAAACAAACAAAACACACCTCCCAACTAAAACCAACCAATCAAGCAAACAAAACAGGCCTTCACACCCTGCCCTTTTCACATTGGTTCTAAGGATCAGATTCAGCCCCTCGTGCTTATTAACCAAACATTTTACCACCTTAGCTTTGTCCACAGGCCTTGATTAGTCTTTCTATAATACTGAATTTTGAAAAGAAGGAAGAGTTGTCTCTTCAGCCTAGAAGACCTTTCCTGGAGGAATGCAGAAGTCTGTCATGCATATCTATTTAGTAAACAGTAGAGATCAGAAAGTTCAAAGAAGCAATACAAAGGCTAACCTAGAAGAAAAGACGAGGCTTTGTTAATTTACTCTAGTTCAGGAGTGCCCCTAAAACACTGTCCCCAAATGTTAAAGTCTGGCTCTTCCTCACTAAAAAAAAAAAAAAAAAAAAAACTGCATCAAAATGCATAATGTTGGGTACCATTCCTGGAGGATGCTTTCGTCAAGGTAAAAATGGAATAGTAAGCGTCCACAAACTCGGCAAGTAAGCCCACATGCTAATCAAGCAGAAAGAACTGTGTGTGGTAATTTCATTTTCTTGTATGCCAGATAGCAAGGGAAGACACAGAAGCATAGCATTTCTGCAATTGCACCTCTCAAGATTCTGTTACCCTAGTTTTAGGAAAACTTACTAACAGGTGGATTTTATCAGAAAATTTCTTAAAGAGCCCTCAGCTCCCGTATCTCCATTACCTTCTACTAACCCTTCCTCTTCAACCTGACAAAGAGCAGATAAATGCCTACTCACGCTGTCAGTTTGTCTACAGACGCTGCACACGCCAGCCTGAGAAGCCATCCTGAAATGAAAGTCACTATCTGATGTAGGAGCTGCTGTCTGACTCTCTGGGGCTTGACTTTCTTCCACTAAAAATGATTCAGTTCCCTAAACCTTATGGATCCACATCTTTCAAATGCAGACCCTAAAAGCTCCCAAGCTCTGGGGAGCACAAACACTAATTGCTTCAGGGAATGAAAAAAAAAAAAAACAAAACATATTAAACAGAATCCTTGTCTTCAAGAAAATCAGCTTGCCTCCCTCCCTGGAATGTCAACTGCAAGAGGGTGTGGACTTTGTGGGTGCTGCTCCCCAGGGTGTCACAGCACAGAGAAAACAAAGGGATCAAAATTCCTATCAGCAAAGGAACAGACCAAGAAGCACGGAGACAGAAGCACTTTAGCACCAACGGTGTGCACCTCATTCCACTGAGGTACAAGTTCGAGACCAATAGCAGTTAAAAGAGAGGATGGGCTGGAGAGATGGCTCAGTGGTTAAGAGCACTGGCTGCTCTTCCAGAGGTCCTGAGTTCAATTCCCAGCACCCACATGGTGGCTCACAATCATCTGTAATGGGATCCGATGGCTTTTTCTGGTGTGTCTGAAGACAGTGACAGTGTACTCACATACATAAAATAAATAAATAAATCAAGAGAGAGAGAGAAAGAGAAAGAAAGAGAGAGGGAGAAGATGCTGTGGCCTGAGTAGTGTCACTGAAGGCTAGCATGCTCAGGTTTGGTCCCCAGTATGGAAAAGGTGGTAGGGTCCGTAGGAAGTAGGGCCCAGTGGGAGGCCTTAGGTACTGGGCCATGCCTTCGAAGGACAAAGTGGGATCCTGGACCTCCCTCCTCCTGACCAAGAGGTGGAAAATGGGCTGGAGAGATGGCTCAGTGGTTAAGAGCACTGACTGCTCTTCCAGAGATCCTGAGTTCAATTCCCAGCAACCACATGGTGGCTCACAACCATCCATAATGAGATCTGATGCCCTCTTCTGGTGTGACTGAAGGCAGCTACAGTGTACTCATATCCATTAAATAAATCTTTAAAAAAAAGAAAAAAAGAGGTGAGCAAATATGTCCTGCCATGCGCTTTCCGCCTTCGCTGTCTGTCTCAACTCTCAGGAGCCCAGAGCAATGTAATCACCCAGTATTGGGTGGTCCCTGGAAAGGCAAGCCAAAGATAAAGCTTTTCCTCTGTATAAGTTAATTGTCTTAGGTCTTTGTGATCGTCATATCACATCTATCCTGTGACAGATGAGGAGGCAGGGCAGAAGGCTTGGAAAAGGTGACTGGGTCCAAGTCAACCTCTAAAGGAACAGACTAAAGGGCAGACAGGAATCTTAGGTAGTGATAGTAGCTGGACTACTGGCTGACCCTCTAAAGCCAAGTTGAACGGTTTCCAAAAACCTGTGGTCTAATAAAGAATAATAAACACTGTAGCTTAAATTCAGTGACAACTTTCAAATAAACATGATTTTCTTTTCCTTAAGGGAAATTTACTTTTACCATCCCAGTGGGGCTAGTTTAACATTTCTGAAATTGTGACTTTTCTCTAATGTTAACCAGAGAATGATGGTATTTGCTGATTCTGGAAGACCCAGAAATACGCAGACGTCAAAGCTCCAAGTGGTTCTTTGTTGAGAGTGGCAATTTTGAAGACAGCTTCAGATAAACCCAACAATGGAGCGGCTGTAAATACCCTTGCTCTTTCATAAATTTCTCTCTATATTTAGAAGTACAGCCTCCTTTGTTCACAGACTGCTCCAACTGCTCCATATTTAGATTCCCAAAGGTGTGCTTTGGACTCATTTGAGAGCTGAATGGATAGCTACGTGGCTGGATGAGCAGGAGAACTATCAGACAGCTGTGTTGAGATCTTGGAGATGTGCTCTACAGAGTGCTTCACGTGTGTGGATCCCTGACTAGCCATCGATAAGGTCCCCACCTTCACCAGCATGCCTTTCATATTCAACACAGTGGGACTGAATTAAACTGGGTTAGAGGCAGCAAGATAGTTTGATATATAATAGTTGTTCTTCTTTGATCCCAGCACTCTCGGGAGGCAGAGGCAGGCGGGTCTCTATGAATTCAAGCCCAGCATGGTCTACAGAGTGAGTTCCAGGACTGCCAGGTATTCAAAAACAAACAAGGTGGAAAAGGAAAGAGATGACTGTGAGAGCAGGGCAGGGGTCCTACAAGGCTAAACGAAGCACCTGTCATAGCCTCTTCCTGTCAAAAGGGCCCCGCCAAAAGCACTAACGATGCGTTTACAGTCATATGCTTCTCTAAAGCATGGTTCTCAACCTGCGGAACAACCACAACCCCTCGGGAGGGCCCTTTCACAGGGGCTGCTTATCAGATCTCCTGCTTATCAGATATTTACATTATAATTCGTAACAGTAGCAAAATTATAGTTATGAAGTAGCTATGAAAATACTGCTCTGGTTGGGCGTCACCATAGCACGGGGAACTGTATTAAAGGATCGCAGCGTTAGGAAGGCTGAGAGCCACCGCTCTAAAGTAATTCATCCTCATGAAGAGGGGTCTCAGAATCCATGGAGCCCCAGTCTGCCCGTGTGTAAGAGGCAGGAACAGGGCAACAGAGGGAGGAGGACTGTTGGCTACTGTGCTGGTCAGTTCCCCACACAGTGACAGATGCCTGAGAGTATTAACCTAGACAGAGGAAGGCCTTTGCTTACAGTTTCACAGGCTTCAGTCCGTGGCCGTTGGCTCATTGCTTCTTGAAGCTGTGGTGAGGCAGTCTATAGAGCTGGAGTGTGTGGCAGAGGAAGCAACTCACCAGGAAGCAAGAGGGGTGAGGTAGATCCAAGACTGAACTTATTGGCCCCACATCTTAAAGGTTCTCCTACCTCCCAACAGTACCACAGACTGCAGTCCGGGCCTTTAGCAGACTGGAGGCAGAAGGACATTTATTCAAACCACAGTATTTACATTTACTATGGACACTGAGTGAGGGAGTCAGAACATGGGGTGCCTGTGAGGTTTCCAGGCAGCTTCTCAGGCCTTGCTAAAGCCCGTATTTCACAGGCTCACAGCTCTCAGATCACGACTTCCCTCTTAGCTCTCACATCTCCTGTGCAAATGAAGTAGCAGGAGACATTCAGCTGTTACAAACTTCATGTCAAGCTTTGAAGTGCTTTTTAATAGCAGAAATATTTGGCTCACGTGTGGGCTTTGTAGCTCTGGTAAATACCTCTTAGTTATCTGTCGCTGCTGTTATTCCACACCTTCAATTTGGGAGAAATTCTGCATATGCATTGAGGCACTAGAAAAGAATATTGAACTATATCTGAGCTCTTTTGTGAATGGGTTCCTTTTATTTCTTCTCTCATGGAACTAATACGTTCATTGCATTGTACTGGTTATGGGTGGGAAAGCAGTGGGCACTGAGGGATGCTGATTACCGTGACAGTGGCTGGTGGCTTTGCTTTCTTAGCTGCTGGAGGTTAAGTGGTCAAGCAGCTCCTTACTGATCTTACAGTAAGATCATGCTCACTGAGGCATTTGCTTGCACACCTCCCCCAACCGTGTGTGTGTGTGTGTGTGTGTGTGTGTGCGTGTGTGTGTGTGTATGCATGTAGTAGAGGCTACAGGCCAACGTTGAGTGTTCTCTACCTTATTTTATGAGACAGAATCTCTTACTGAACCTGGAGCTCACCTGATTGGCTAGATGGGCTAGCCATTGAGACCCAGAGAAAGTCCCGCCTCTATCTCTGCAGTGCTAGGACGCTAGGCACATACCACTGAACCATTTTTTTGTTTTTGTTTTTGTCTTAGCATGGGTGCTAGAGGTCTGAATTCAGGTCCTCGAGCCTGTGACAAGCACTTTATCAAACGAGTCATCGCTCATTCCCTGATTCCTGGCAATGCTTTAGAAGACTTTGAATAAAAATGCTCTTACTTTTTACAAAAGAAGAAAGTGGCCACAATTAGTCTGTGATAAAGGTAGAAAAAGAAAAAAGAAAACAAAACAAAAAAGTCCCTCATTAGGGAATCCTGTATCATTATCGAAATGCCATCTTATGGCCTACCATGTATCAGAATAATATATTTAGAAGTAGCATTTCTGTGAAGGGCCACATTTGAACAAAGACCAGGCACTGAGCATTTAGGATCTGCCCTGAGCTAAAGAGTAACATTTTACTTCTTTATGTTACTTAATTATTTTATGGAATGATAACAGAAAATACTATTGTACTCCTCAAGTTAAACACTTGACACTTTTATTCCTTAAAAAATGCAACATTTTAGAAGTCTAGATATGTTTATTAATTAGTGATTATTAACAGTCAGTAAACAACATTATGTCTTGTAAAAACACAATTTCGCTGCACAGCGTGAAGCTGGGGTCTATTATTCCCTGATTCCATATGCTGAAATACACTCAAATGGTCACAAATGACCTTAAGCATTAAATAAATGTAAATGAGAACAACATAGAAAATGCACTTTTGATTGATAACTAAAAGACCAGGTTGGAAAGCATGTGACAAAATGAAGTACTGTCCAGAAGGAGGTGGCTGTGTGGGCCATGGAGGAAGGGCTGCCCTACGTCTCCCTCCCGAGTGCTGAGATTACGGAGCTGTGCCTTCGTGCTCAGCATCACGTTGGGTTTTACCCATTGTGTCTGGTCATCCAACTGTTTTTCTCAAACTAAGCAGTCAGGGTAGGCAAATGTCCTCAACGTGGAGAAACCTTAAAACACCAAAGGACAGAGTAATAGTGAAAGATGAAGTAACTCCAAATGGAATTGTTACTGTAACAACACCCGTAGTTAAACACACAAAGGGAAAATGTAAGAAACAGCCCTTCCCCGAGGAAAGCACTAAAGGATGCTATTCCCCTCCTAGGTCAACTGGCCACAGGGTGAGATTGCAGAGCACACTGTGGCCCTGTTAACAGAAAGCAGTGCTCCCAGCCTGGAAGAGAAGGAGCCAAAAGGGACTGGACACACCCGGACTGTGCAAACCATCGCTAGATCAAGGGTCTCAGCCTGGACAGTATTGATGTACTGGGGCAGACGCTTCTAGGGTAGGGAGGGGTTTGTTGTGTTTTGAAAGCTGGCTAGGAAGAATCTCTAACATTAGACACCAGGAACAGTAGACACCAGTAATGACATTGTTTGCTCTCCCCAAGTCCCCAGGATAACAACAGCAACAAAACGTTCCCAGTGACTGCCAGAATTCCTTCGGGTGCAAAACTGCCCGTGTTAGGGACCACTGAAATAAAGTCATTTAAGAAGGCTAATTTAAGCTGGGCTTTCCCCAACCTCATACTTAGCATGAAGTGACCCTGACTCAGTGTACAGTATATTATCTTGAGTGTTCTATACTATTTGTATTCTTGGTGTTCTCATCTATTGAGTGGAGTGTCTGTCTGCCTGTCTCATGGGAGTCTGACAAGATTAAATGAAATGATACATGCGAATGCTTACAACAGTGCCTAACACACAGGAAATGCTCAATTAACGTTATTAGTATTACTGCTTTATTACTAATCACCCATAGCATCAAGGAAGCAGCTTCAACTGGGATGTTTTAATTCAGACAGGATGCAGAGAGTTATCTTACCGGCTTGATATTTTCTGAGTCTTAAACACACCAGTCTTCTTATTGCTTGCGATGATGCTGTTCACATCTACAGGGCACAGTTAAGAAAACTTCTGCAGCGATTATCGACTGACTACAAAAAAGAACCTACACACACTTTGGCTTCTTTATCACGATGGGATCAGCACAAGGAAAAGAGAGGAGCTGCCGAAACTCTGCCGTGAGATGCTAACTTATAACCGGCACTATCTTTTCATTCCCTGGCTTGCAATTTTTCCACCTGCGGAAGGACCATCTAGGTAGCGTCATGGTGGGGCCCAGAGGTCAAATGCTGGAGGGCACTGCTGGGTAGCATGAGGTGCTGTGCCACTTCCCAGGGGTGGGTGGGTGGGTGGGGGAGGTAAATCAGGCATTCACAGACAGCTGTCACAGTCCCCGAGGAGGGCAAGCTTGTAGGGGAGACTCGAGCTTCAGGAGAGCATCGGGAGGAGGCACAGAAAGAAGTGGAGAGAAGTTTGGAGCATCTTCCAGGGAAAATGCGACAGGGAAGAAGAAAGTCAACCTAGTGAAAGGTTCTTGAAGAGCTTCTGCCTGCGGCCATGAGCTAGCGTAGAAGGACATGCAGAAGAGCCATGTTTACATTACAGGTCCTTTGTGGATCTGATGCATGATGTCCTAAGACCCTCAGGAAAATCTCATCTAGTTTCAACACTATGGTGTTCAAGTCCACCATGGGTGGTAAAGGTTTTTGAGTGCTATTCCTTCTCTCTTTGCTCTGACCCCTGGACTGTCAGAGCCTAAGGAATATATTACCTCTGACAGCCAGAAGAACGCCCGTGGTCTTATCCTCTGAACTGACCTCTGTCTCTGGTTCCCCCGCACCCCCCTGGCTTTCTGATTTCTAACTACCCCCACCTCCTACTCCTTTATTGGACCCAACACATTTGCTATATGAACCTCACAACCCCTCTCCTGGAATAAGGCAAGCTTAAATAAACAAGAAATAATTCTAGTGAAGGCTGCAAGCTGAATGAAATTGGGCCCGTGGGGAGGACACCAGGCGGACAACGATGTTCCCCTGTTGCTCAGAAAAGCAGATTTCCTGAGTGTTCAGAGCACACACTGGCCGAGATCTCCCTGCCGGGACAGAACCACAGGACTCTTAAACTCAAATCTCTGCTTGAGCCACCGGGCACACCCATTCCTCTCTGAGTGAATAAACAGGTACTGTGGTAGCTTTCTTCCCTCAGGAGTGGGGAGGAAAAATCAATTAGGTCTCCTAATGACGGGCTTTGTTGAGGTTTACAAAAGTGCCAGAATGCAGACTTTCTTTTTTTCCTGGGTGAACTTTCCTGTATGCAAATTAAATACCATTAAATTACATTCATTAAAAAAATAAAGGAGACTAATTTGCCTACTTGTTTTGATTAACTAAAATGACACACCAGCCTACGGTTTCTGTCTATTTCAGGAGCGTTCTAGATGAAGCATCTTGCAGGGAAGGACGCCTGACATCTTCATTCTGAGAAGCAAAATTAGTAGAGTCAACTGACAACTGTTTTTTTATTAAGTCCTCTCCCTTAGCCACACCCTATTCTGCGTTTCCATGGTATCCAACTGCCTGCCATAATGTGCCTGGCACACCTGTAGTGTCCTCTGAGTACATTGACTAATCTATCAAGCAAAACATATTATTTTGTTAGTGGAGGTAATACTTTTTATAAAATAGTCACAGGGAAGTTAAATTATATAACTCCGAAAACCTATTAATAATTTTTAGTAAACATCTTAACACTATATACTTTATACAATTTATAAACCTGTGACTCTGGGTGGTCAGGCCTGGAGCAAGCATGGATATTTATATTCTAGAAGTTATTCTCTTAATGAAAAATTCACAGCAGTACTTAGGCTACCTTAGTTTTAGAACTGGGCAGGAAATATATTTTGTGGTTTAGAAGGGCTTTTAAAATATATTTAAAAGAGGCACAAAGAGAAAAGATGGAAGGTGTTATTTCGGAACACCACCTTAAGAGATAAACTCTGATATTGTGCCCCCAGCCTTAGGCCCGATTGTGATAGTCTTTCTGGATGGCACTGTGTCCAATCATAGATTTTATCATCTCCCTGTGTCACCTCAGGGTAATAAAGAAAATCCAATCCAACTGAGTCAATATGAGCAGGGATAATGTCCATCACAACAGACCCAGTCCTGCTCTGCGATCTGCTCCCATCATCCAGAAGACCTCACTGGGAGGGACTGGGAGCCAGAAAAGCCTTCCTGTGGTTTCCGGGTGAGAAGGAGCAGCTGTCTCAGCCCCCTTGTCAGGGCAGCTGCCCGGTGGCTCAAAGGGAGCCAGAATTCCACCTCTAGCTTCCTTCCCAAACAAAGCACGTCAAGAGTGACCCTCCATTTAAACTATCTGTTTATTTTTATTCTTAAATATGTATACTCGTATACAATAGCAACAACAGTCTTTTAGGTCAACTGCATACATTATAGGTATGTAAAATACTGTTGAAAATATTAGTCTACCTGTGTAATCAGTAATTGTATTCATCAGTTGTACATATATTTTGAATCAGGTTATTCTTCTTAAAATTATTTATTTATTTATTTTATGTGTATGGTGGTGGTGGTGGTGGTGGTGTGTGTCTGTGTGTCTGTGTGTCTCTCTGTGTGTGTGTGTGTGTGTGTGTGTGCCATATGTGTGCCTGATGTCCTTGGAGACTAAAAGAAGACATCAGATCTCCCGAGACTAGAGTTACAGACAGTCTGAGTGCTGGGAATTGAACCTGGATCCTCTGAAGAGCACCCATAAGCTATCTGTCCAGCTCCAGTATTGTTCTTAAAAAAAAAAAAGAAGAAGAAGATTTCATTTTAAACTCTGTGTGTGTGTGTGTGTGTGTGTGTGTGTGTGTGTGTGTGTGTGTGTGTGTGGTTGGATATGTGTATGGATCCTGCAAGGACCAGAGGTGCTGGATCACTCCCAGAGCTAGGAAGAGTATACCCTGGAGAAGCAGGTATACTCTTAACTGCCGAGACAGCTCTGCAGCCCAGTATTGCTCTTTGAACTAGAAAATATTT
>CM052705.1:2241120-2264368 GCA_028551405.1 Uromys caudimaculatus
CCCCCCCCCCCACGACGAGCACAACGAACCGGCTTTCTATCTGAATAAGGATACTTCTGATGGCCTTTTCATTCCCATCAGTTAGCAGAACTTCTTTGACATCTGCAGAAATAGCAACCTGGAAAGGAAAAAGAAAAAAAAAAAAAAAAAAAAAAAGGAGCAGGGCAAACAATGAGCAAACATGCGTCTGTGGGGAGTGTGGACGGCAGTGACAAGCCTTCGGTATCATGCCTCCTCACCCATTTCTCTGTAACAATCTTCAATCTTTTTTCATTTTATGTCTGCATTATTTTAATCATTCAATCAAATCAGTCAATACTTTTATCATTCCATTTGCGGGAGCCTCTATCTTGCTATCATTCTGTTCGGTAATTGCATTGTGACAGCGGATGATGGTATTCTGAGAGGCTTTCATTTGTGGGCTTCTGTTTATCTAGTAGAGCCATCATACAAGGCTGTCACTCTGCCTTTCAGCTTGCTTCTGTCTGGCTGCCTGATGCCCTTCATATAACTTTGCATTGCAGGCAGATGGCTTTGTGAGGGTAATTTTTTTGTGAGCTTTGACATGCTCGCACATTGGGCTGTAACCTCGACACATTGTATAAGAGCGACAGGTTTGTCAAATGCCAATCAGTGTAACAATATGCTTTTATTTGTAGAGACATAAAAACTTGTCTAATGCACTGTGCTGCTACATAATATCTCCTGAATACATGACTCAGAACCCAGAGAATGGGGAACGACGTTCCTGAATGGCCAATCTAATTCAAAAGAATCTAATTACTGAGCGCTCTGGATCATGTTTGTTGGTGTAATAATGCAGGCAAAACATTAGCAGCTATCTCATGGTGCTCCAACTGTGATTTGCCGGGCTATTCCTGTATCTTAGCAAATGGGGCTATAATCTGAAAAAAAAAAAAAAATGCTTTCGCTATAGCAAAGAAAGACTGTGCGAGGCCTGGAATGTCACAACAAGCGATATTGACTACACGGAGGTAAAATGTTTCTGCTCATCGAGGCAACCATAAAATCAATATGATCCGAAAGTAAGTCAATCTAGAAGGTCTCTCAAGACCGGCAGCTTGACCGCAGCTGATGCTGTTGACGGTTCTCTGACCCAGCAGTTGGAGGCCCTGGAACATTTTCCCTTTTGTTTTCCCTCTGAATGGGATTGGAATTGAGAAAAGACCTACCATGAGCCCAGCCAAGCATGTCATGCCACCCCCTAGCTCACACACAGCAAGGTCCCTGAAAGAGAGAAAGACATGGTAGAACCCATACAAATTAGATGGGAATGGTCAGGGCCATATATATGTTACAAGAACAAATTACCATCTGCAGTCAGAACGACACTGCCGGGGAGTTGTGGAGACACGACTGGCCTACCTCATGGCGCTTTGCGTTTTAAAAATAATTATGAAATAGAAAAGTCACAAAGCAGGCAGACCAGTGGGGGTTCTCTCATTAGTGTTTGCTGCAACATTACCACCGCTGAGCTGAAAAATCTGAGAAGGTTCCCTTTTTTCCCTTGTCAATGGCGCTGTCTTTTAGGACTAAACTAGCTAGAGTAGCGAAAGATAATTGTTAGGAAAGGGTAACATTGTTAATCCACATTCATGCCTTCAAAAACAGTTAGACAAGTAAACCAAGACTATATAAGAGTGCCTGCCTATGAACTTATATTAGAGTCACACACAAGGCACAAATAAACGCAGTCCTGAGGGGGTTTGGTTTTGTTTTGTTTTTTTAAATTCTAAAACAAGCTGAAATATTTTGGAAAGCTAACCCACCCCCATAAAGCACAATTACCCAAGAGCATTTAGTAATTAACACTTAGATCACAACTGACCCCAGCACAAGACAGAGAATAAACAATGCAGGGGTATAATATGACTAACCTGGGCAAGCCCAGGCTGGAGTGGGACCCAGTTCAGAATTACGGCTCAATGTGCCATTCTACACTGACTTTCCCCTTTTGTGCTTAAATGTCAGACCTCCTATGTGATCTTCTCACTCTAGCCTACTGCTTGCTGACTGGAGCTTAGGCACAGGAGACGAGCACAGGCTAGCCTCCAGGGCGGCTGTGCAGCCCAACTCAGGCCTGCCCTCTGCATATGTGACATGCTTAGACTCGTTACAGTGTAGTCTCCAAGATTGGGAAGTTTATGGGGAAAAAAAAGCAAAATTAAAGTGGGGGGGGCGGCATAAGAGGATATTCATATTAGAAATTATTATAATATATATTTAGTTATTCAAAGTAACCACAGATTGGTTGGTAAATATTGAACCACAGAGCTTCAAATATTACAGGTATCAACCTATTCTTTTAAGAACATATGGTTAAAACACATCATGATCACTAATGGCTTGTAATAAAACAAAACAGACTGAAGTATACATAGAGTATTCATAAAATGATAATGGCGTCCAAAAAATGAAAAAAAGCCCAAACCCCTACTTTCTGCTTGTACCAAAGGTCTCCAGAAATTTTAAATCAAAGACCTTTATTTTCCTAAATCTCATCCATGATTTGATACAAAACACATATTAACAGTTAAAAATATTTATTTCTTTAGTATAGTAATTTATATTATACATATCGTCATGGACATGAAAAATACCAGAAAAGCCAGAGCATCTTCAGTTAATAACTGTAGGCATTTATCTAATATGTTAGTGACTTCTGTAGCAGAAGTTACAGAATGTGTTTATTGTGGGGACTTTTTTCTTTTTTTTTTCTTTTTTTTTTTTTTTTTTTTGACCTTCACAATCAGCAAGGATTGATTGTACCTCCACTTTTGTTTCCCCCAAATCAAAGTGAAATAAAATGCTCTGAGTGAAAATCAGGAGCCTTTGAGATCCAGCAAAAGCTGGCTGTGTGACATTAGCCCGAGGGCCATGTGGATGCCTCCTCAGAAGCGGCACGAGTTCCTGAAAAATTCTTTTTCCTTTTTTCTTTTTCTTCCTTTCAACAATTTACAGTCTGGAGAATGTAGGACAGGCCATTTTCAATAGGCAGAGTCAATATCCGAGATGGGCTAAACAGGTATCTTTTAACTGCCGCCCTTACCTGAATATACGACTGTGCTTGAGGCAGTAGTAAGCCAAAACCTCCTCAGACGGCCAGATGCCTGGAAACGCAGAACAAGATACCAGGGTTAGACAGTCTTTTCATCCAGAGTAGCTTCGAAAAATGAAGGCTCAGCATAAGCCATTGTAGCTCCAACCAAAATTAACGTCATGGTCCCTTGCCTTGTGCCAGATCATGACTTTCCTTGGCTGTTGTTTTTATAATGGCCAATGTTATGATCTTTCTCAGGAGAGCAGCCTCTATAAACTTTGCCAAGCTTCAATCACAACAAAACAAAAATTCCACTAAGAACCAACATTACAAATATCGAAACTTAAATGTTGACGGTAGCTCAAATGGATCTTAATCTAAGTTATACAAAATTAATGCATGTAAGTTGAAGGCTTGCTATATGTGTATATGCAGCTCCTTTTAGGCAGAAGAAGAAGGAGAAGGAGAAGGAGAAGGAGAAGGAGAAGGAGAAGGAGAAGGAGAAGGAGGAGGAGAAGAAGAAGAAGAAGAAGAAGAAGAAGAAGAAGAAGAAGAAGAAGAAGAAGAAGAAGAAGAAGAAAGAAAGAAAGAGAAAAAAGAAAGAAAAAAAAGAATCAAAATCACTTTACGGAGCAGATAAAATTGCCAAGGTCATTCTATCTTTCAATACTTTCCATATTAATGTTTTAAAATATCCTCAAGTCCTTCATTTCTTTAATTAAAAAACCAAATTGCTGTATAAAATTAAGAAATATTAATTTCACCAACTTTGGCATGCCTTTAAATCAAACAGTATTTCTATACACCAAAGTTCATGGACAGACATTTTCTAAAACCATCACCTATACATCTAGTGAGAAGACCTAAAGTTTGAGAATGGATGTGACTTGCTTCTCGGTAAAGAAGTTAGAACTCAGTTACTAGTGGTTGTCATAGGGTGGTTGGATCATATGTGCTTTTAATTCTTTTCCCTATACTTTTTTGTATTTTCCAACATTTTTACAATGAGCCTACATCACCTTAGCTATGGGTAGAACAAATAATATAAAAATTAAAGCTTCCTCCGAAGGATCAGACTCAGCCATTGATCCGTCAGTAAGCCCCGCCCCCTCCCCACCCAGCCTTCTGGTTTGAGTTTAAGGAAGCTCGGTAGCCCTGGGAAAGAGCAGACTCCTCTCAGCACCCAGCACTCAGCTGACAGGCCTTGCCACAAAGTTAAACACATTAAAAGACTTGAGTTTTTCTCCCTAGATGGATCTCCTACTTTGAAGAGGAAGAGGTGGCTTCACTAAAGCACCGGCTGCAGGAGAGCCCGGGCAAGTAAACTTACTACTCCAACTTCCCAGCATTTTCAGGAGAAAGGACAACTTGGGAGGGGACGAGGGGGCAAGGAAAACCAATAAGAGGTGTTTGGAAGGCAGAGAGGTGGGCGAGTGTAGTCGTTAAGACCACAGGTTGCTTGAAACCAGACCATTCGGGCTCTGGTCGCAGTTCCGCCATTTGCTGGCTGAGAGACTTTAGATAAGTTACTGACTGATTTGGCCTCGAGCTTTTTGTCTGCATACCGTAATAACTGCAATGTCAACTTCACGAGATCGCGCAGTGTGCTTGGGGATAGTTCTGAACTCATAATAAGCACAAAGGAAAAGCCGGTTGTTACTGTTGGCCTCTTGCAAAGAGCAGACGAGTGTGGACTACAGCAATTATCCCAAGAGTCAGGACAGGCAGAGAACAGTTTTTACCTTTGCTTTGTCAGGACCCCAAAGTCATAAGGCCTTGTACACCTCCACACATAAAGAACTTCATAAAGACTGCAGTACATAATAAAATTCTCTGAAGGAAGACCCAAGACACTGCTCTTGCCGAGTAGATATAATTATCACAAGAATGAATTTCTTTATGCCCTGAGTACATGGCTATGAGGTTTTTAAAAAAGTAATGATAGGGGAAAGGTATTTAACTAAAACTTAGGCCCAGATGAAGAATGAATGTGACTTCTAAAGTGCAGAGTCTTTTCAATTCGTTTTATATTTTTTTTCCAGAAATTATAGAGTGATTTTTAAACTAAGTTAAGTACAAAGATCAAAAGGCTAAATTCCTACCATTAGCAATGTAATCACGGTTAATGTTTTACACAGCATTCCAAAACCCTTCTAGTCATAAGGTATCTTGCTCAGTTGGGATCTTGTCATGCAGGGATTCAATAACTTGATTTTGCCCCCCATCCAAGAAAGCTAGAAAGAGTCCGTGACTCGGAGTCTACACTCCATTTGTGTTATTTGTACCGACTGCCTAGATACTTGTCTGGGCATCTGCATTCAATGAATCCATTTCCTCTTAACAGACAATTACGTTAGGTTCGGGGTTTGTAGTAGTGTAAGATTATACACAGTAGCAGGGGCAGAAGGACATTCCTTCTCCTAACTTTTTTTTTTTTTTCATACTTAGAGATGGGATATCTGGTTAAAAATTAAGGACAGGGTCTGGAGAAATGGCTCAGGAGTTAAGAGCACCCTTGCAGATTACTGGGGTTCACCTCCTAGCACCTACATGATGGCTTACAACCATCTCTAACTCCACTTCCAGGGTATGCACCGACCTCTTCTGGCCTCCAGGAGCACCAGGGCACGTATGCTGCACACACATACACGCCAATAGAGTACTCATACATAGAAAATAAAAATAAAAAAATCCTTTAGAAATTAAGTATAGTCCATATTCTGGTGGACAGGTTGAGCGTCCCTAATCTAGAATCCAAAATACTGCAAAACCTGACATTTTCTGAGTGTTCACATGATGGCAAATGGTTACATGCTCTGAGGTGACGTCAGTCAAAACACAGCTGCACTAAAAGCACTATAGAAAACCATCTTCGGGTGACTTGTATAAAATGCACATGAAGCAAATGAATTTCATGTTTATCCTTGGACTGCAATTACAAGATATTATGTAACCCTAATTTAAAATGATCCCAAATTTAAAATGCCTCTGGTCCCAGGCTTTTAGAAAAAGGGACATTGGATCTCTATGTAACTGTCCCATGTGGAATTTGTATGCTCCGTAAGTCCACAGTAAGAATGTTTATTTTTGGCTGGCTCTTATGACTTAAGTCCTAGATCATATGTGATAGTGCGAGGGTTGGGAACCGACTGCACAGAATTGTCCTCTGACCTCTACACTGCGCATGCTCCCCCCCCAACACGGGCAGCTGCGCATGCTCCCCATCATACACCCCATCATACACATTAATACATATTAAAAATATAGTAAACATTTTTAATAAAATATTTGTTTCTTCAGTGCCTTTCCAAGATGTGGCCTTATCGGTACTTTGAATGACTAATTTTGTTAGTGTATGTTAATTATATTCACAATGGATTTCGTTAGAGCACTTTCATACACGTACACTTTTGCTGTTTATAATGACTCTATTACCCTCGCTCGTCCCCTTTCTGCTGTCGCCAATCCTCTTTCTCGTCCCTCCTCTACTTCCTGTTTATTTTAGCACTTGATGACACTCACTGGGTTTCATTCGGTTACTTACAGGACCCCGGGCAAGGGATCTTTCTCAGGACCATGGCCTCTCCACTAGTGGCTACACCACTGAAGATGTTCTCTCCCCTTCCACACCATTAAGTCCCCATAGATACTGGGGTGGGGACGAACACCTCCCCATTGGCTACTATCATCTCCTATAGACCCCTGCAGGCCTCTTTGGTCACTCTTCCCCACACAACAGGATGCCCATAGGCCCAGGCTTGCGCAGGTCTCCTGCCAGGAACCTCAGTTGCTGTGAGCTCAATGGTACAACGACGACGTCAAGCTCTGAAGACCACACACCTCACAACACACTTTCCTCCATCTCTTACCTTCGGCCCGCCCCATCTCCTGCAGTGTTTTGCCGGGATCCTTAGAAGGAGTAATAGAGAAGTCGTATGCATGGCTGAGTACCCAAAGTGGCCAGCACACACTGGCTACTAACGAGTTAAGCAGTTACCATGGCCCACTGTAAAAAGAAGCTTTTCTGGCCAAAGCCAATGGCCGCACTAATCTAGGGTATGAGCACACTTATTTCAAAGTTACTTTGATGGACATGTTGTGTTTATTTAGCAAAACAATAGCCGGCTTTGCTTCCCCACTAGGACTTATGATTTGCACAGACATGAGCTTTTGACCAGGATATGGTAGAGAACTCGGATTCCTTCCTAAGGAGCAGGTCTCAGATCTCCTCCAGAGAGTGGCTGGTTACTCGTTACCAGTCTGCTACTGTTGCCCCAGTGGGCACTTCTTGCTCTGTTGGTCAGTAGTGGAACATGCAGGGTCCACAGCCAAGTAAGACAACCATGACGATTCCTCCCCAAGCAGCCTGAATAGCAGGACCCCATGACACTATGAGAGCTGGGTAGCTGGGACCAGGATACCATCCTGGCTCCAGCTTGACTTCTCTGTGTCCTAAAGTTTACGTGTGTGTCTGATGTCTTTAGCAATTAGGTCTTATCTATTCCTGGCGGGCAAGCAACAGCCACGGCAAATGCCTGTGACTTTATTTTAAATAATGTTAAAATTTTAAAAGTGTCATCATAAATCAAAACTGAGACAATATACTTCAACCCTACTAGGATGGCTCTCATAAAAAGTCAGACAATGGCACTATGCATGAAGTGACCACAGGGATGTAACACCATGGGGTGCATGTGGATGGATGCAAAGGAAGAAGATGGGCCATGGATGAGCAGGGGCACGGGTGGGCAGAATGGCCCTTCAAAGAAGAGCCTCAGCAAATTAAGTTCCGAAAACATGGATGTTTTAATGTTCTAGGAGTAGGGAATCCATCATGAGGAGAAAGGCAGAGAGAGCCAAGACAAGCCTGGAGGAGAGGTTAGGGACCAGATCACAGCGGCTGCAAAAGCAAGGCTAAAATTTTAAATCCTTCTTAAAATCTATGGAATGGTTTAAGCAACAGACTGTTGGATCTGACTTACATTTTAGAAATTAATTCTGGATAGTCTAAAGAAAGCTGGTTACCCAGGAGCACAGGGAGGCAGGATGAAACCGGGTAAAGACCTCCTTGTGTCCTTTGCCACTGCCTTTGGGGCCTTATCACACTCCCTATATCTAAGGACCTAGTGGGTCCTGTCAGCCTACTTCTCAAAGACATCTCAAATCATCACCACTAACCATGACCCAGGAAGTAACTGACAGGAGCTCGGGAGTGTTGAGGCTCTCAGCCGTGAACAAGACGGTGGACTGTGGATGGATACAGATGCGGATTTTGTCCCATTTTCCATGAGGTGAGGTGGCTGATTTCATGGTGTATTGAACACCAGCCAGGGGGAAGCCTGGACTGTGACAGCACACAGAGAGATACTGGGACTTATGTAATGTCACCTTTTAGAGTTTCAAATCCTCATCTGCAAGATGACAGTTTCAGTCAGATTATATCTGGGGGGCCTTCACCTCATAAAACCTACAATAGAGAAAAAGGTCTCACCTTTTGGACTTAGATGGAGTTCATCCCGAGCCCCTGCTCTTACGGATCTGTGACCTTGGCAAGGTGCTTACCCTTTAAAGCCTCCTCATTCATTCATGGGACACACAGTTATTAACAGCCATGTCTGCCTTAGAAGCCAGGATATTGTAGTAATTAAAGCACAACCTTTCCCTAAATAGCTTTAATAGAGGCAGGAGACAATAAATAGAATTTCAGGTACTGAGTGGCACTGTAAGGAAAGGAAAACACAGCAATAAAAAAAAAAAACAACTCTTGGGTGGGGGTGGGGCTTCCTTAGCCAGCCAGTTGGGCAATGCCTCAAGTCTCTTATTTGATTAATACAGGCAATGAATATTGCTTACACGATTCTGTAAAGACCAAATGTGTATGCATATAAGGCACTTAGAATAAGGTCAGGCACAGACCAAATTCCTTATAGATGAGCCACTGTCGCTGAGGCCATTGCTATTACTACTTTGAAATGTTTCTATACAGTCTTGAGGACATTTATATGATACTTTATGGAGAGTCTCGTTTTTAAATAACAACCCGTGAAATCAAGTCAGACCTGCATTTGGAAAAATGTGTCCTTGTTCTGGACTTTGAAACTCAGTCTGCAGCAAGAATTCCAAATGTGTATATACATATGTTATATGTGTATATACATATTATATGCATGTGTTGTGCATATAATGTGCGTATATGTATATTATGCACCCATGTATGTATGTATGTGTATATATATATATATGATGCCTTTCTCTATGTATATGTACATATAACTATGCATGTCTGTGTGTATATGTGTGTATAATGTGCACGCAACACTTGCTGTACGGTTATTATCTGCTCTGTGACGTTGAAAGGCTCACTCTGTATCATAAAGGGTTAAATGGAAGCCATCCTGCGTTTATGAATCTGTATTACGGAGAGCACAGGTAGATCTGGGTGGGAGGGAATGTCTGAGCAGCCCAGAACAGCAGGTGGATGAAAACCTGCCTGGTGACATGCTAACACTTATTTAATGCTAATACTATTGAGAACTATTATGCAGAAGGAAACACCAACACACAAGTCAGAAAAAGACGGAGTTGGAATGTGGCCCCGGGTGATTCTTGACATAGAGGATCTGCTGCCTTCCACTGGGTGATAGGCCAAGGGCACTGGGCTGAAACTCCGCTGCTCATGCTCCGGGAAGAGCTGACAGAACTATATGAAAGAACCCATGATGGGCACTTGGAAGGAGCTGTCCAGAGGAGCTCAACACTAAATGCTTCTCGGACTGCGAGATGGGTTTGCAGGTAGGGCTCAAGTTTAAGAAGCAGTAAGACTTGAACTGTGTGCATCTTGATTGGACTCTCACCGCGAACTATGAGAAAAAGAAGGAACCCGGCCTGAAGGCAAAGAAGGGAAGACATTCTTCCCAGAGCATCCCCAGGGGCTCTGATGGTCAGGTTGGGGGACAGGTGCCAGAAGAAGGACCAGTGTTGAGACTCACTGCTGAGCGACAGGGACACATGGCAGCCACAGCTGCTCACCTTGAAAGACAACCCTCAGCAGGCCACTTACATCTCATTGCCTTAATCCCTTGTCTAAATAGGGGAATACTGTCCACTTTGTATACAGACTGAGGATTGAATGGGTGTAGTGAGAACTCCGTAAGCACCCAACCTGCGCTGGCCATGACTGTTACTAAGTAAGCATTTAATCTGTGTCAGCCATTACTGCTACTCAGTAAGCACTCAATCTGCGCTGGCCATGACTGTTACTGCCATGTTTACTACTGGAGTAGATACAGCACTCATTGAGAGTTTCCTACCTGCCAAATGGCGGGCTGTGCACTTTGTATGGATTATTTTGCTTATTCTTAAGACATTTACCACCATTATGACAGGAAAGTGCCCCGTGAGGTGTATAACTGGAGAGTGAGCCTGCGTGGTCTGTCTGGGATTTGAGACCACGCTCTCCCGAGATGGAAAACCGCCCTATGTGCTACTCCTTTGAACAGTGGCTGGTCCTGGAATGGGAGATCACGTTTCTGGTTCACAGGGCTGTCAATGACTAATTTTAGGACTCTGGACAAATCATATTTGGGTTCTAACTTCAGGACTAAAATGGAAGAGCTGAATTGACTAAGTCTGTGCCCCAGGATGTAGGTATTATATTTGTGCACATTCCCAGATAAAAGCTTCTAAGACCCCAGCCTGTGACATCTTACAGAAATAAGATTGGTTACAATATTTTATTTGTACCAGCACTCAAATGTAAACATCTATTGGGAAATCTTTCAGATGGATTTAAATGGTCCTGTAAGTTAAATCTTTAATACGTGTCGGTTTTAATTGCGTTAGAAGTGCTTTGGTTAATTAAACTTCCCAGCTTCAGAGTAGAACAGCCCCAAATGCTAATTGGGAAAGTTTTTTCTTGGTTAATTTTTAAGTTGACAAACGCTGACAGTGTATCTATACGGGCTATAAAGTGGTATTTAGATCTAGGGAATGGAACAGAACCCCTTTAGAAGCAAAACTTTCTTTCTCCCAAACTGAGTAAAGCCCTCTGATGGATGTTTTTGTCAAGGAGATGTCCTCCTTGGTGGAGTATTAAGAATCCCTTTTGGTCAGAAAAGACAAGCAGAGGGGAGACCTCCCTCCAATGAGAGCTGACAGCCCACCCCCCAGGAGAACAGTTCCATTTCACCTGGCTAGAGGGTCTCAGAAGAATCCTTTCTAGGAAAAAATGGACCTTAGAAAAGCAGACAAAAGAGCTCCGAGCAGGAGGGAAGATGAAAGGTGGGCCTGGGCTTCCCGAGGAGCATCGCATCCCTTCTGTGGTGAAGAGAGAAGAAACAGGGCTTCTACTGCCAACTTGTCCTCAGAGTAACACCTTTCCCCAAAGCCCTGCTGGGCCAAGGGAGCTGGGGACACAATGAACAGGTCCTCTCCTTTGGGAAAAGCCATCTTATTTCTCTTGAAAAGACATAAAAGAAACAAATGAGGTAGAAAGAACAGAGCAGCAAGTGCTGGTCATGATTACTGTTCCTTATTTTGGCTTCTGAGCCACTCTGTCAACATGGACATACCATGGAAGACCCAAAACACTAAGAGTGGGCTTCCTTCCTGCACTCACCAATGGTCTACACCCGGGTTCTAAAGCAGATTCCTTTCCTGGAGTCTAGCTTTATTTTACTTATAGGCAAACTGTGACTCCATTCACATGCAAGAGAAGCCGCATGTTCCAGGGAGTGGCTGCTCAACACACTTAACGCGAGCCTTCCAGTAGAGAAAGTCGTACTAGCGAGGTCGATGCTCATGACTTCAAAGACTGTCAGTGCTTTGAAAAACTCATGAACCTCCATTAACCAGCCCTGGGGTCGGGCCTTGCACTGTGACAGGACTTTCTTTAAGCATGGTGTGTGGAAGGTGAACATCTTAGTATATCAACACTGCCTTGCTCCAAGTTCCCCCACTAATGGCCTTGGGGAAAGAATGGTTTCTTGGTAGAGAAGAAAGACGAGTGTCTCTCCAGTCTCTCTTTTTGACACAGGGTCTCATGTAGCCCAGGCTGGCCTTGAACGAGTGTAGCTAAGGTTGATCTTGAATTTCTGAATCTCCAACCTCCAGAGACCTGTTTATATGATGCTGGGACTGGATCAAGTGCTTCATGTATGCTGAGCAAGCCCTCTGTCGACTGAGCCCATGTCTCTCCTTCGCACAAAAGAAATTGGTATTAGCAACTTTGAAAAACCTGAAACACCACTCGGCAAATTGATTTGATAAATAAGGCCACATCTTACTGATGTTCGGGATAACCCCACTTTAAACAAAGCCTTCTTTGCTATTTCATTTGAAAGTGCATCTGTGATGTTCATATTGAAAAAGGAGGGAGGGGGGAGAGGGGGGAGGGGGAGGGGAGGGGGAGGGAGGAGAGGGAGGGGGAGGGGGAGAGGGAGCTAACCGTACCAACTGTGCAAATGGCTCTGTCCTTCCTGCCTCTCCATTTATCATTATTCATTGATATGAAGGAAACATGATGATCTGCTCCCCAGAAATTTCTGCTGCTGGACCAACTTGGGTTTCTCACCACAAACTAATGTGGAAATGTAGTGCTAAGCACGTCCTGGCTGTAAACACAGCAGTCTCGCTCAGCCAGGGACTTCCACAAATGTCTCCAACCAACTTGCAGGATTGTCTTTCACACTTTTTTTTTTTTTTTTTTTTTGAGAAATGAATTTGATTTCATTTTCCTTCCCCAGTTCTCAGATAGTCATTAAAAATTAAACAACACCAGGAAGAAGCCTTTGTCATTGTAGCCTTCCTTCTCCGCAACAAACTAGATCTATAAATTTACGTACCATTGTAGATGTAAATTACAAAATTTATATTCAACTATATTAAAACATCTATTCCAAAAATGATTACCAGTTGTGAAAAGCAGACAGGCTTATCGCTTGCTGTCAGTTGTTCATGTCTAGTTAAGCAATAATGTGCTAAAACTGCTCTTTTGTTTTGTGTAAGAATTTTGGCAATAGAAGAAATGAACACTCGGTTAATAAAAACTCAGGCTGCCTTTTTGCTTTGATGGAGGAAGCAGCTGCCTGTTTTCATTTGCTGCCGAGCAGCAAACCCCATCAATATAATAAGCAGCTTAGATGCATCCATCCACAGCGCTGTAAGGATAGAGGGCTGTTCGCTCAAGACCAATCCCTGGTTTAATTTTAACAAAGATGTGTCTGACATATTTGAAAATGCATTATAATAGGTTTTGAAACACGAACAATTTCTCTCTTCCTTTTAAATACTTTTCACAGATTTGAAAGGTGTACGTGTAGCTGAATGATAGCAATGATAAGAAACGGACCAGACCGTCAGGACATCCTGAGACAGGGGCGTGAAGAGAGCGGACCGGGAGGCAGTTAGCCGGTTCTTGTGAAAGTGGAAGTAATTCATTTGAGTGTGAGTTTATTCATTGACTCAATCAGATGAACATGTACTCCATATATATGTGTGTGTGTATGTGTGTGTGTGTGTGCGTGCACGTACGTGCGCATACACACATATACATGTATACACACACACACATACATGTGTATACACACACAATCGTCATTGAGCTAGATAGGTACTGAGCCCACAGCTCCTTCTCCAGACTCTTTAGGAGAAAACATCAACACAAAAACCTGAGTGGATCAAGGTTGCCAGCACAGTGCTACAGATGCATATTTTAACATTCGCCTTTTATTTGAGAGAATTCAAATGGGCATGCAACACAGTGGAAGCTGTTTAACATAAAAATTAAAAATCAGATGCTGTCTCCTCTATTATACATTCGCACACTTCATTAGACATCCCTTTAAGAAACGATGAATCTGATTGAAAAAAAATTGAATTATGTTGAAACACATGTCAAACTGTTTACTAGGCTAGCCAGGAATTACCACACTTTAGAGAGAAAGTTTTAGGATTTTAACTTTTGTTTGGACAGCCTCTAATTTTACAGTAACCATTAGACACTCTTACTGAGCATGAACACACCATGTAGCAAACCTAACACAAAATACAAACTTGGAAGCAACTGGCACTGTAAAACATCGAGACTTGGTTAGAAGACACTCTAAGACATGATTTTATTGTTAGGGTTGAGTGGCATTCCAAGAACCCTGATAATTCTCAAGCCTCCCTTTTCTGATTGAATGCTGTCTGATGGTCAGCATCACTGTTAGGTTAGCCAGGGCTTGGTAGCCAGCGGCTTCTCTGGATACCAACTTAAACAAGCACGCATCTGCACACATGTTAAGAAAACCTTCCCATAAGTGGGGAGCAGAGAGCTGCCAGGCAGTGGTGGTGCATGCCTTTAATCCCAGCACTTGGGAGGCAGAGGCAGGCGGATTTCTGAGTTCGAGGCCAGCCTGGTCTACAGAGTGAGTTCCAGGACAGCCAAAGCTACACAGAGAAACCCAGTCTCAAAAAACCAAAAAAAAAAAAAAAAAAAAAAAAAAAAAAAAAAAAAAAAAAAAAAAAAAAAAAAAAAAAAAAAAACCCAAAACACATCCACATGCTGGCTCTTTTCCATGTGTGAGTGTGTGTGTGAGTGTGTATGTGTGTTGTGTTGTCGTTGCTGCTGTTTTAAATAAGTTTTAGTTTTACTAAAACACTGTAAGATGGTACAGAGAGTATCTTGGTTTTTTCCTAGTTTCTACCGCTGATAACATCTTACTTCTCAAGTCCCCAGAACTGTCTAGACTCAAGTGCTTGTTTTGAAGACAAGGCTTAGGATTCTGTAGATTCTGCTGAGAGGTGCAGGGCAGTATTAGCATCTCCCCTACCTGTACTTCCCTTGGTTGCTCTTAAGTTAACTAAATAAATTCACAGTAAGAGTTAAAACAGGACCCAAAATGCATATATCTCAGGGTTTAGGGGGCAAAACTGGCCTCATAAAGAAAATCGGGAGCCAACAAAGCCTTAGCTTCCTATTCCGTTGTTGAATGGGCCCGAATATTATTTAAGTCATTATTCACATAGAAATTTGGATTGCTCTACTCAATTAATACTTTCATATCACAGTGTGATATGGGCCCTATTACCAATCTTGTGGCAGCATGAGTTAAGATCCACAAAGAAGTCAGGGCTCAGCATTTTTTCATCTTTTTTGGAGTGTTTAGAAAGCATTCATTCACTCTTAACTCTCTGTCCTCTGCTCTGGATTCCTCCCAGCTCTGCCCACTGCTCAGTGGCTGGGCACACTGCTTCCAGAATCCTGCTGAGATTCACAGCCTGGTCACCACTAAATGTGTCACCTCCAGTAGTAAAAAGATGACTTTGGAGAGACTCTCCTTGGCTGTGCCGGTGGCCAAGTTTGGTGCCTGATACTTGGGTGCACACTTCCTCTCCATACCTAAACTACAGACAAGGCCCAGGCGGCCGATGGCACAGCTCCAGGACCAAGGGAACCCTGCCTTCTCTCTGCCCTCTCCTCTCCCGTGATTCTCCCCAGCTCTCTCTTCCTGCCAGCTTCTCTTTCACCACAACCTTCATCCCGGTTATAACGTAAGGAAGAACTGGTCACATTCTGGTGAATTTGAAATGTTGTGGATATCACAGTCAATGCTTTACAAAGTAGCTTTTGATCTATTCCTCTGGTCTGTGTTGCCTTTGAACATAAACTTCTTGTAGGGAGAGAGCTGGGTGTTCTTTCTTGGAGCCAGTTTACACAATCTATACAGCCATGGTGTATTTATGTAGAACAATGGCGAACAGTTCTAAACCCTGCAACTCATAACGATGAGAACTGAATCACTCCTGCTGCAAGACCAATTTGCTGAGTTCTCTATGTTGTATGTACTCGGGCCCCGATGCTACCTGTGAGTTCAGCCACAGGTCAGCTTCTGTACAAATGTGTCATTGCACTCAGTGAACGTTCACTGGCCTTTTAACCTAGTAACCTAGACACACAGGTCGTGGGCCTAGAAGGAGAATATCACAAGAAGACAGGATAAATGCTCTGGGAAGTGAGGTTGCCCTGGGCCAGAAAGGTGCTTCCACACACTCCCAGGCCAGCAACAGGTCCACGTTCAATAAACCACCTTTCTTTAAGTCCAGCCTTTTTCCTCGTTCTGTAGAACCTATGCCACAGGTTCTCATAGCTGTTGTTATCTATAGCAGGCAGGATTCTAATCACAGGAGTCTGGAAGGAGTCTCAGAGTGAGTCTTTTAAGTGACTTGAGAATATGACCCTCTGTCTGGCTATTTTTTTCTTGTTGACTTCTCTCTGCTATGACAAAATTTGTAACCTTAGCCCATACATCTTTCTTTAGGAATCGGAACTCCTTGAGAAGTGCCTTCAAAATACCATTTAAGCCAAACACTTGCTCCGAACTGATACTACAATTATCTTTCTGTTGGGAAAGACACAAAATCTCTATTGTCACCAGCCTTTTCACACCAGGACACACGAGTGTTTGCAAGTTGAGGTCAGAGTGCCTGGGCTGAGTTGTTGAGTGTGGAGAAGTCATCAGGGTCTCCATGGGCTCACACCAGACTTCTCAAGACACAAAACAGATTTTCTTCTCTCTCCAGCCACAGAGTTCAAGTTATCATGAACTCCATCATTCTGTACCCCGGAACCGATGATTGAAACAATGGCGGCTCTGAGCCGAGAGGGTTGCGTTCCGGCGAGAGTGTATTTCTCATCGGCTTCTGCTGCCCAGTAGGATGGAGGTGATTTTTGCTGAGCAAATTCCAGAGCACTAGTCCAAATTTTGAGCCCTAATGACGAGAAAAACAATCTTGTTGAAGAATATGAGATTCTGTTTGCATCTCATGAGAGTAACTGTTTACTGCTTTTCATGGGTGCTGCAGAGAAGTCCCTGATTACAAAGGAAAGCCTCAAAAAATTATGGGCCTTGCTCAGCACACAGAACATAATTAGTAGTTGAGTTGGTGCTGGTACTTCAATACCCAAATAGTTCACCTTAGTTTTCTTTCAGGAGTAAGCAACATAATCAAGCATAGAAGGAAGAATTATGTTATGATTTGAGTGTTTGCATCTTGTAAAGAGATTTTTTTTTATTTTTTTAAGCCTTGGAGGTGAAAATTAGAGTTTAGAGAAAAGGCGGCGGCCCATGCGTTCCTCTTCCCAATTTCTACCCAGTCACAGATACTTAGCAGTTCGCTGACGTGATTTTTGGCTCCTGTTTCTGTTTCCATGCCTGGACATGGGGCTGGAGGAAGTGGCTATAGATAACCCTGCCACAGCTCACGCAATACCAGAATCTCTGAATTGAGGCCAGGAAACAACATACAATCTTCAGAAATAGAGACACTCCCTGTCGCACGCATCCCGGCTGTGGAATTACAATGATTGTGTGCCTTGCTTTCTGTAATTGAACCTCTGTTTGTTTTCAGGAAATATATCTTCTACATGGTCATTAGTCTTACTTATTTAAATATCTACATGTCATTTGTCTTGTAATTAAGAGTCCTAGCAGCTCCCAACAATTCTTTTGATTATCAGCATTCCAAACACAATAAAAGAGTAATTCTCTTTTACAATGTTGTGTCTAGGGAGGGAGAATCTGTAATATATACAATTTTCACCCACACCGTGGTGTGGAGCAATGTAATTTTCTGTGTATTCTCTTCTAAGAATATTTTCAATATTTCTGGATTGTCTCTGCTCTCAGGAACAGGATTGAAATCTCCACTTTGGCATTTATCTGGGACTGTGATAGCTTAGTCGTCTGCCACCAAATGCCAAGATAGGGGACTCTCATCATCCAGAAACCAGCTACATGATGGGCAGTTAATAGATATATCAAACCTTGGGATATATGCTAAGCTGAAGAGATGATTGGCTGGTGATACACTGATTGATTAGCATGGGGAGAATGGGTTTCTTCTTGACAACCTAAGATTATGCTTCAGCTAAGCTCAAATTGCTTACACCTCTTCTATTGGGTTTAAAATTACAGTCCTGTCATCTAAAATCTCTCTTCAATGAAATTTTTTTTTGCCATATATAAAAATTAAAGGGAAAAAGAGGGTAGGTGCAATGGATAAGAGTAGATGGGCGCCCCCATTGCATGCTGCTGCTGCTGGTTCCGCTGCAAAGTGCGGATATGTAAATCCCCCTGAGAAATGTTACACGTTCCCTAGACGACCGCTGAACACTGCACAAGGGTGTCGCAGGAAGAGTTCCGTATGTTTAAGTCAGTGAACATTGTATTTCCAAGTATATTAAGGTTCTATGTCACCAAGGGGAAACAGAGAATTCAAAGACACCCTCCATTAATCAGCTTTACTGCTAAGGCACACAGATAGCCCCATCTCTGGACCTTAGTGGGTTGGGTTTTTTTGTTTGTTTGTTTGTTTTGTTTTGTTTTTTTCTAACTAACTGGCATGCTTTGCAGGGGCAGGGCAAGAAAGGGCACATTTATAGAGACTGTGGATTAGCTTTGCATTTGTGGCATCTCCACATGAGTAGTGACTGCTTTAATAGCAGTAACAACGGAAGCTAATGTTGTTCCATCACACGCGTGCGCGCGCGCGCGCACACACACGCGCGCGCACACACACACACACACACACACACACACACACGCACGCACACGCAATCAAGACTTCTCACAAAAGGGTTCATACAGCTTCACAAACATCTGGCATTCTTAGTTTCTAATAAGCTTCGTTTCTGATGTCCCATTTGAAGATTGCATCCGATTGTACTCTGAATTATCTGACTGGCTAGAAAAAGGACCTTGCTCTTGCTCCTTCCTTCCTATTCCGTTTAGCACTCCCTCCCAAAAAAAGGGAAGCTGGCCAGCTTTAATTCAGCACATTGAAGATCACCCCTCCCCTGCCTGGGCACACGGGGATTTGGTTGCCGAATCACCCTGGCTAAGTGGTTCATTGAGAATGTTAAAATTTGCAGTAATAGACGGGCCTGGGCTTCTCGGATTTTCCCCCTTTCCTATCAGCCATCAGCGGTAGGGGATCAGCTGCGACAAAAATCCCCAGCTGAACCACCCACATACAACTCAGTGAGCAGACTTAAAACAAGGCCATTTATTGGCGACTGTTATGCAAACAAAGCGTCCAAGTCTGAGAAACAGATGTCAACTGAAGCACATGCTTACTGTAAACTGGAATTTGATTCTCTTTATAAAATAGACATAAGTGGGCCTTCGGAAAGTAGCCTGCCTCGTGTTGACTACCACTGCCTAAAGCTTTTAAAGAAATGAATAGACCCATATGCAAGGGCAAAAGAATGAAAGTTAAAAAAAAAATTAAATTGGAAATAAATGATAACATGTTGGAGCAGTCCCCAGAAGCAATCTTACGGATTTTTCTCTAAAAACACAAGACAGGAAGTTAAAAGCTTCCTGCAGGTCACCCGTGGCATGTCGAGTTATCATTTCCTACCACTTAGGGTGGAAAGGAACGGATGCTACATTCACGAGGTAAGTTTAGGAGCGGATGCTTTCCCCCCCTCTCCCTTCCTCCCGCTCTCCCTTGCCTCCTTCTCACATCTTGATGTCTTTTAAATGTCACTTATTTTACATGAGGCAGTTGGTAGGGACAGGAGTCAACAGCAATCAGAACCATCATCCCCTGCAGCGAGTCCTGGTCTTAATGCATTGTGACACCTTTGCTGGCTGGCCACCGGTTTACCTTCCTGCTTCTTAGGGAATGAAGTGGCAGCGCGCGAAAATGGCTGTGACCGGAACAGCGTGCGCACAACTGGTATTACATTTACCTCTCAGCCTAAGTGAATTTCCCTCACATGTGACTAATCAAAACGAAAGCTCATGGACCCGGGCTGAGCTGGCCAGCGCTTCCCCACCCCTGGGACCAGGGCTATTTTGTTTTATCTCTTTGTACAAGCTGGCAGAAGTTTAAAGTGAAGGGGATAATCCAGGGATGGTGTCTTCATGAAATAGCATCCTTACATGAAGAGGCTTTTAACCGTCTGTCGCTGTCCTCAAAAAAAAAAAAAAAGGAGAAGAAAGAAAAAAAAGTGTGACAATCTCATTTTGCTGAGCTCCCTCCCATGAAAAGGGAGAGTAATAGCCATGGCTGCCAGGCCTAGTAGTGACCGTACACAATCCATTATCCACGAAACACTTAAAAGTCAGGTTTACATACACAGGGTGTGTGTGTGCACGCATGCGTGGGGGGGGGGGGGGATGAAGCGGCTATCACAATCATTTTCACCTTAGTGAATTTGCCCTCCATTGGAAGCCAGTCACTTGATATCCCAGCACATCCAGCCAGTGTCACAGTGCATGCAAAAGGAAACACGATTGATTAAAAGATGCCTGGTACAGATCCGATGGCACCCTACGATTTAAGACATCAGCCAGGGCTGATGTCAGCGGTGTGACGGCTTACATGTGAACCTTCTCCAACTTGAACCTGAGAAAAAGAACAATCGAAAACCGAGTCCTTCAAATTTTTAGAAGGGCTTGACATTCCTTCAAAAGTGTGTTTTACCAGCCACTTAGCAGAGATCAGTAGGTGCCAGAGGAAGGGCAGGCAGAGCAATTATCGTCTTGCACAGTCAGCCTGATGCTTATTCACAGACAAGAGTGGCTTGTATTCTGCCGTGAAGCAACTGTGCGTGTTGCTGATAATGGGGCAGAGGTATTGCTAAGCTGGAACTGAACCAGCACACCTCGTTTACATCCAGCAGCTTATTTGTGGAAGGCGACGAAGCTGGAATATTTTCTCATGACTGCAAGAATAGGCAACTCATTGTTAACATTAAAATTAGTTTTCTGACATGGTACATGCCATGTATCTCCTTTTCCTGACACAGGGACCCCCGTGCCTGGAGTAGACCACTGACGGCGCTTCTGCTCCCTTGGGGATAATGCGCCCTTTCACTGATAAACCATCCAGCAGAGGCTGGGAATCGAAGTGGCCGACACTTCATGGCTCTTCATTCAGAACTTCAAAGACCGCTGCCCTTGGTTTGGGCAGTGTGTTATTCTTGAATTATTATTATTTTATTATTGCTCTGACTCAAATGCTAGGAGTGACACTTGAGGCAGAGGTGGCCGAGAATGTGGCAGTGGTCACACGGTCACTGTCTTGTGTTGAATGCCAGAACCTTAAGCCACATTTATAAAAAACGTAACCCTCCTATGTCCAGTTGTCTGGGCAGGGGCAAGGAGAATAGCCAAAAAAAGGGTTATAATATTCTTTTTAAAGGAAGATTTATTTTTTAAAATTTAGGTTTGTGTTTTTGCCTATATGAGTTTATGCGTACTACCTGTGTTCAGGTACCCAGAGGGGCATGAGAGTATTAGATCCTTGAAACTGGAGTTCCGGGTGATTGTGAGGTACTCAAGGTGGTTTCTGCCAACCAAAGCCTGGTCCTCTGCCAGAGCAGTCCATGCTCTTAGCTGCTGAGCCATCTCTCCAGCCCCAGGCACAACATTCTTTATGAGTTTATTTAGCCACATTCCTTTGGATCCATGGGTTCAACTTTCAGAGTCTGTACTTCTGTCCTCAGCCCCGGCCCCTACTCTAATAAGTCAGCTTACAGGAAACCAGGACGGTCATTCAAACTGGCTTAGGGCCAGAACCCTACGCAAGTGGAAGGGGAGTCTGTTAAGGTTCTGGCACCACACCAACTCAATCACAAGCCTGTGTGCATTTTTGGGGACTTTCTACTAAACACAGAGAGTAGAGGACCCAAACTATCAAGTTGAAGGAGACAATGAAGAGGCAAGTGCTGTTGTTGAGACCCAGACAGCTACTTACAGGGAAAGAAAAGTGAGCAGAAGGATTTACCATTTTCAAAACCTTGTGTAAGAATTCCAGAGGCTGCCACTTTCCAGATCAGTGAGAGGCTAAGAAACGATGGGAAGGTAGGCTGGCAGAGGGAAACACCCAGAAGACATTCTGGATGCAACTACACACGTAGTCTTAGCTAGAGAGGAAAGCAAAGCAGGCACAAAATATCAGCTAAGTTAGCCATTGAGTGGTATCAGATGCATTTACCGAGTGAGCCCTGCTGTGGGAAAGAAAAGCCACACCAAAGCACCGGGTCTTCACGTGACTACACAGCTCACGAATGAGTCAAGAGCAACGAATCCAACTCAAGTGTTTGGACAGATTGGCCACTCTGTAGTCATGCCTGAATTAGCTGGAAATTGGAGTGTAGTAGCAAGAGTGGTCTTTCTGGCCACTGCTGAGAAAGCAGCCACGTGATCTCAGGCAGGCTTTGCCGAGAGCTCAGGGAGAGCCCAGTAATGACGAGGGTATCATGTGCATAGCTGTGCCTGGATGTCTAATATGACATCCAGCATCCAAAGCTGTCCCCAGTTTCCAAATGTCACAGGTGAGAAGACATGGCAATGTGACCTCCATATCGGTTGTATGGAGGTCCTTCTACAAACCACTTAAAGACTGTTTGGGTTTTGTGACTGTTAATGGGTTTTCTGAGTCCCAGAAAACCAGCTGAGTAAAGAACAAAGCTAGCTTAGAGTCTGTACTTAAAATTTCTAGCTTTGATGCCATATGTGTGCTGGACAGCTCCCTGGAGTGCCGGCTGCTGCCAAGATCTGGCCTGCCCTTACAAGAACTGAAGACAAACTCAGGTGACAGCAGATGCTGGCGAGGATGTGGAGAAAGAGGAACACTCCTCCACTGTTGGTGGGACTGCAAGCTGGTACAACCACTCTGGAAATCAGTTTGGCGGACCCTCAGAAAAATGGACATAATACTCTACCTGAGGACCCAGCTATACCTCTCCTGGGCATATACCCAGAAGATGCTCCAACATGTAATAAAGACACATGCTCCACTATGTTCATAGCAGCCATATTTATAATAGCCAGAAGCTAGAAACAAGCCAGATGTCCCTCAGAAGAGAATGGATACACAAAATGTGGTACATTTACACAATGGAATACTACTCAGCTATTAAAAACAATGACTTCATGAAATTTGCAGACAAATGGATGGAACTTGAAAATATCATCCTGAGCGAGGTAACTCAGTCACAAAAATACGAACATGGTATGTACTCACTGATAAGTGGATATTAGCCCAAAAGTTCAGAATGCCCAAGTTTCACTTTACAGTAACTGCTGGACTGAGAGTGAGGTCCCAGATGGAGGAGTTGGAGAAGGGACTGAAGGAGCTGAGGGAGTCTGCAGCCCCATGGAGGGAGCAACAGTGTCAAATGGCCTGACC
>CM052705.1:2264868-2281417 GCA_028551405.1 Uromys caudimaculatus
CCCTGGTGCACTGTTGGAGGAGCCCTGGTGCACTGTTGGAGGAGCCCTGGTGCACTGTTGGAGAAGCCCTGGTGCACTGTTGATGGAGTCCTCGTGCACTGTTGGAGGAGCCCTCGTGCACTGTTGATGGAGCCCTCGTGCACTGTTGGAGGAGCCCTCGTGCACTGTTGATGGAGCCCTGGTGCACTGTTGGAGGAGCCCTCGTGCACTGTTGATGGAGCCTTCGTGCACTGTTGGAGGAGCCCTCGTGCACTGTTGGAGGGAGTGCAAACTGGTACAGCCATTATGGAAATCAGTGTGGTGGTTCCTCAGAAAACTAGAACTAGATCTGCCACGTGACCCAGCTACACTCTTCCTGGGGCGTATACCCAAAGGACTACAGAGACACGCTCGTCCATGTCCATAGCTGCTCTACTGACAGCATCTGGGACATAGAAACAGCCTGGTTGTCTGTCAGCTGATGAATGGACAACGAAAAGGTGGTGCCTTTGCACAATGCAATTTTATCAGGCTGTGAAAGACATGGAACTTGCAGGTGGATGAGTGGAGCTGAGGAACATTATACTAAGTGAGGTCACCCAGACCCAGAAAGCCAACGTCACGTGTTCTCACTCACAGTGGGTTTTAGATTTGAGCCTTTGTATTTGTGTATTTAACTTGGAGTGCTTGTAGAATCCAGGAAACTGGAAAGGATTCACGCCTTTTATTTTTATTTGTTTACAAAACATCATGACCAAAAGCAACTTGGGGAGGGAAGGGTTTACTTCAACTTACAGTGTATACTCTACTGTACAGGGAAGTCAGGGCTGGAACTCAAGGCAGAAAATGTGAAGTCCAGAGGCCATGAGAGCAATGCTTCCTGGCTTGTTCTCTGAGCTTGCATGCAGCTTCCTCCTTCTCCCTCCCTCCCTCCCTCCCTCCCTCCCTCCCTCCCTCCCTCCCTCCCTCCCTCCCTCCTTCCCTTCCTTCTTTCTTCTTCCTTTCTTCCTCCCCTTCCCCCTCTAGCTTTTTGAGACAGAGTCTGTCTATGTGACCTCACTGTTTTGGACCTTGTTATATTCAAGACTGACCTTGAACTCACAGATCCTCCTGACTCTGCCTCCAGATTTCAGAATATGACACTACATTCAGCTCAGCTACTTTTTTTTCTCCTGCCATGAACACCTGCCCGGGGGTGGCCCTGCTCACCGTGGGCTCAGTTGTATCCCACAGACTACAGACCACAGGTGTATGTGATGGAGCATTTTCTCAATGAGTTTCCTCTTCTTAGATGACTCTAGTTTGTGTCAACTTGACAAAAAAACTAACCAGCACAGGGACCATTGGTAGAAGAGGGAATAAGAAGCTTAAGGAAATGAGTGTCTGCAGAACGCTGGTGGTTTGAAGGGGAAATCAGAATAATGGGGAAGGAGATTTAAGTTGAGGGAGGAGTGAAATAGTAGGGGGAAGAGACAGTAGGAGAGGAAAACTAACACTAAGGATTTGAAGAAAGCCATGTGGAAGCCTATTATATAACACACACATACACACACACACACACACACACACACACACACACACACACACCACATACAGGTGACGTCACTCTCAGAAGCCCTATGACGTCAACTAAAAAATCTCAGTACTGGATATAGGATACCTCCCTTTGAGATTTTGGTCAGAAGTGTCCTGGAGTCCCCCCAAACAGGATAGGCTGCTGACATTACTCTCAGATACACATCAGAACTTGCTGGGAAGACACTACTGTTGAAGACACACACTTTGGACAGAGGACATGAAGAATCAAGTTGCTATTGACTAAAAAGCTTCCTCCCTTCTGGCTATCTGTCATTGTACTGGATGGTATTATGTAGGCTACTGGGGGAAGAGTCTTACTCAGTTGTGACCCCTGGGATCTACAGTAATGGCCAGCATGGCAAGATATGCCCTTGGGTGGAACAGTGGCAACGTGATGGGGAGGTGACCCGCTACTTTCTGATTGGTTTTAAGGCGCGCTCCACATGGGGAAGCATATGCTCAGTGGCCAAGAACTCAGGGTTGGGGAGTTCACAGGTTCTGGGGAGTGAACCTATGTTGTTAACTGGACATAGCAAACCACCCTGTAAATCAGTGTCTCCAACCCAGAGGCTAGCGCAACTTTTAGAACTCTGTGGACTGGGCAGAGGTTAATGCAGAAGCTCACAGCTGGCCAAAGCAGAGAGAGTAAGTGTCTGTGGTGTGTTCAGCACAAATGGAACCTACATGTCACATTCCTTCCCTCCAAAGCTCAGGGACTACTGAAGAAGAGGGAGAATATGTTATGAGCCAGAGGTCAGAGAGGACAGAGTGAAGAGTGTCTTCTGGACCTGGCAGGACCACAGCAATCATGGACTCACAAGATCAAGACAACATTCAAGTCCCCACCTCTAGCTGGGGAGCTATTGCAGTTCATGGCTTCTGAGAGAGTCAGTGTTCTTTAAAAGTGTGACCCCCTAGTAAGTGGGCCATGCCCACAAGTATATGGGCAGTGCCAATTGGATTGGATGGAGGACAGAAAGTTGGGGAGACTGGAGAGTTAGAGGAACCACTGGGAGTGGCTATGGAAAAATACACTGCAATGCTTACCAAAGGATTAAGAAAATATCGTGTTCTGTTTACTAAGAATGTATGCTTAGGGGCTGGAGAGATGGTCCAGAAGTTACGAGCATTCCCTGCTCTCGTAGAGGACCTTAGCTCAGTTCTCAACCCTAACATCAAGTGGCTCAGAGCCATCTAGGACTCTGGTTCCAGGGGAATCTGATACTCTCTTCTGGCCTCTGAGAACACTGTGCATGCATGACATACAGTTAGGTACTTTTCACACATACACCTATATAAAGACAGAAATCTTTTAGCCAGGCGGTGGTGGTACACGCATTTAATCTCAGCACTCAAGAGGCAGAGGCAGGCGGATCTTTTTGAGTTCCAGGACAGCCAGTGCTACACAGTGAAACCTTATCTTGAAAAGCAAGCAAGCAAGCAAACAAACAAACAAACAAACAAATCTTTTAAACAAGACTCTGTGTGTGCCCATATACTCACAGGCATGTGTGTATATAATGCACATATAGTAATTTTTAAATTATGAGAATTATTCATCTACCTATCTACTACCTGTCCATCTGTCCATCTGTGTCTGTCTGTCTATCTAACTAATTACTGAAAACGTATGACAGAATGTTAGATCCAATATATGAGTTTAAGGCATTGGTTCTCAACTTGTGGATCATGACCCCCTCAACAAACATCCCGTGGCCCCATCTCCAACAATATTTACATTGCGATTCATAACGGTATCAAAATTACAGTTATGAAGTAGCAATGAAAATGTTATAGTTGGGAGCGGTCACCACAACAAGAGGAACTGTATTAAATGATTGCAGAATTACTGGTTTAAGGAAGTAAGTACTGAGCCAACAACAATGGCGGCAAAGACTACACATTCATTTCCTAAGAGGTTCTGAAACACGGAAGAGGAAGAGTGGGGATTAAGTGCGTGTGTGTGTGTGTGTGTGTGTGTGTGTGTGTGTGTGTGTGTGTGTCACACTAGCATCTCCTGGCTTTTTCCCATCATGTTTGTAAACATGAAGAAAGCTTGGTGGAGAGGGAGGGGTGGGGGTCCCACACAGAGCTGAGGGGGGTCAGTGTAGGGATGAGAGGAAGACTGATGAGTTCTTATTTTTCTGTCTTCCTTTCTTCCCCCTGCCCCACCCCCCATCCCCTTGTGGGGAAGAAATCATTACAAGCCAAGAATGAGAGGCTATTAGCGGGGCAGAGAGACAACAAAGCTGTATAATCAACTCTTAATTATCAGCATTTTGGTTTATCAGCCTCACATCTTGCTTTCCAGCAAGTTAGCCTTCACTCGGCTTAATTACTTGCTTTGTTAGTGCCTCAAACGGAATATAACTTTGTATGTGGCCTGCAGCCCAGCGGGGTGACATTCTGACACCTGAATACTTAACCACTTCTCTGGTTGGGAAGGATTTACCCTAAGACACTCTGGCTGAGCTTGGAGGCTTCACAGCAGGCTGAGAGCCGAGTGCTTAGGTTCTCCAGGTGTCGCTGAGTGGCTTTCTATTGTGTAGCATGGGCACTTTGTTCACAGTGGTTCCTCAGATCATATATGTATATGTGTGTGATATCACACACACACACACACACACACACACACACACACCCTGTGTTCTGTCTGTGGGATCCCTTATTCAACTAACAGTAACTGATCCCCAGCTATGTGTCTGAGACTGTGTTTCAGTGTCTGAATGCTGAGATGGTTCCAGCAGTCAAGATTTGGGGAGACAGGAAGCAGATTCTGGTTCTACAAAGAAGGCAGTTCGCAGGGTTAAAACAGAGAGCAAATACCAAGTGGTCTGGGATCCATCTTTGGTGCTCAACTTTTCCCTCTTCGGTAGAGCAAACAATAATTCATGTAATCTGCTTAATCTACACGCGGTAAAGCAGAGCAAGGATCACGTTGGGAGAGCCCAGTGAGGAGGGTCACGTCACCAGGTCCCTGCAAGCTCTCGGATGAGTAGGTGCTTTCTTCTATATTTCAGGATTGCTGGAGGCTTTGGTACACAAGAAACTGCACACAAGGTTGAAACATTTCTTCTGTTGTAAGGGTTTTGCTATGAAGCTCAGCTGTATTGCTGACCTGGTATAATGGGAAGAGCCTGGAGCCAACCAGGCTCTGACTGGAGCCTTGGCATCCCCCAGGACTGTGGGACCCAAAAAAAGCTGTTCAGGACCCTTTGTTTCTCCCCAGAACATGACGTTACTGTCCTCTCTTCCAGTGTAACCCAAACTCCCATTTCCTGCCAACTGCAGCTCCGTCTCTACAGCTTTCCAATGGCCTTCCTTCCTCCTTTGCTCTCGAGTCTCTGCTATCTTTTTCTTCCTCTTCTCCTGTATTCTGAGGTCGCCTCCTTCACTTATCTGTTCTTCTAGAGAAGAGATTCTATTACCAACAGAAGACTGCTTTCTCCTACTCAGTAGCAAAGCAGCCAATCACACTGCTCAGGGATGTGCGTTGGGGATTTTACATATGTAAACTAAATATATACATTTTATTTATTTATTTTGAATACGTGTGTGGAGTATGTACATGTTCGGGGGTTGGAGGGAGGTGCATATATGCATCCAGGTCCCCACCCTTGTGTGTGTGTCTGTATGGAGCCAACGGTTGATGTCTGATAGTTCCCTTAGCTGTCTCTGTTTGAGACAGGGTCTCTAAGCTCACTGATCTGCTAGGCTGGATGGGGGGCACTGTCTCGGAGCTGGCGTTACAGCTGTGCACAGCCATCCCTGGCTTGGACGCTTTGGATGTGAACTCAGGCCCTCAGCTTGCTTTACTGAGCCATCTCCCTGGCGCCCTCTGTTTAACCATTGTCCCAGGGCTCTTTCTTTGACCACAGTGGAAATTTTCAACATCAAGAAAGATCATGTGTGTGTGTGTGTACATATATATATATATATATATATATATATATATATATATATATATATATATATATGGAAGTACTCTGAAGTCTGTCACGTATGCAATTGATTGAGATCATTACTCCTTGTTTCAGAACTATTCCAGGGTCTAAAGTTGTTCTAGGAGAAAATTACACATAGCCAAGGCATTGATTTATTTTGATTAGTGGTTATGAAATATCTATTTACAAGAACTGTTACTAAAAGAAGGTGCCAGTGGGGGGAGAACGTCACAAATAGAACCCATCTAGTGCTCCAACGACACAAGAACGCCATTACTGGTGAGTCGTGGGAGTCCTCACGGTGCTTCAGGGCTGCTGCTATTACCTCAACTCAGATAAAGCTGGAGCTGTACAGATGTGTCTGATAACCCAGAACTTAGTTGATGGCCTGGCCAGTAAAGCTACACTGTGTTTCTGAAATAGGATAATGCCGTTGACACTACAAAGCCCAGTCTCCCACCATGTCATGGTGGTCCCTTTGAATGACAGATCCTCTACTCATGTTGAAAGACACTAAATTACAGAAGGTCCCAGAACTCAGCCAAAACAGGGCAGTGTTGTAATGGTCCAATTGCTTGTCTAATTCTACATAAAGAGACTCAAGAGGGGGCCAGTGAGTACTGGGCCGAAAGCAAACAGGAAGAGAAAAGAAAAAAAAAGTGTAACTCTATGAAAATTGACTGTGTTGGCCACAGAACCTGGAAACGTGGCCTCTCAGAATGAAAACTGTGCAGAGCACTTGGGAGCAGCACTCAGGCGGGCGGGCTGTTCTGAGAGTGGACGGTACTCAGTCTTCCCAGGGAGTGCGGATTGCTGCCAGTCAGCAGACCTCGTCGCTAGCCTGCAAGCAGCTATCTCGCCATTATACATCCAAAGAGTAATCAGGGTGAAAAGGACAGTCAGTGTGAGAGGAAATAATTGCAGCTTAAACTACTCTTGCTCATTAAGAAGCAAGACTATGTAGGGAGCGTGGGGGTGGGGAGGGTCAGGGAGAATGGTATTGAGTCCCCATCATCCTGTCAGGGCAGGTCAAGATTTAGCTCTAGTAATTTTGGCATGATTTTCTATAATCACATTATGGTTAAAAGTATATTAATCATAGTAACTACCACCATCCTATGGTGAGAGTAATATTTGCAGACAGGCAGGGACAGAATCTGAAGTCTGTCCCCAGGTCTGCCTCTGCCTGTCTGGTGGCAGCTGCCTTTTTTTTTTTTTTTTGGTCATGGTAAAAGTGATTGAGAATCAGTAACAAAATTCTGAGAATGTAATCCCTTCCTTGAGTGGAGAACAAAAGCAAATATCTGATAGGAAAGGAAGGGAGAAGATGAAAGTGGGTGGGGTTGAGACTTATTAATATCTAACCAGCTGACAGCGGCTCACAGGCCTGAGGGGAAAGTGATCAGGTAAGCATGGGGACAAGCCCTGCTTCTCAGTTGACACTGGGCACTGTCTGGGGACATCTTGATTGACCCCACTGGGCAGGGAGCGGAGTGCTGCTGGCTCGGTAAGCCCAGACCACCTACAAGTCAACAGTGTCACCTCTGGAAAGCTTGGCTCTCAATGATAACGGAGAAAAGAGATTTAAATACGTTAATTTAATTTTTACACTGTATGCCGATTACTCTAAGTCTTTATTATTAAGATGTTTGAGACTGCACGTCAGAGAAGACTACACAGGTACCCACAAACAGAGCCAGAGACATAGGGAACTAAGGGAAGTCAGGAAATTACTGATTTTAAGTGCAAAGCCGAAAGGATTAAAAATGGTAGAATTTCTGGTGCTGCAGCAAAACAAGACAATGAGTTTAGTTCGTGACTTAAAATTGTGTCAAAATAAAGTCATCACATGATAAACTACAAGGGAGACTACAAAGTCAGTTAATCAATAACACTGGGCATTTGAAGAGCTTCATGTTGGCTCTGAACAGAAGATAGTGCTTATTAATATTGCAAGCATCTTCTAGACTGCAGCTGGCCTTGGGAGGTGGTAACGGCTGGATTCAGGTGACCCAGACCTAGGGATGAGCAGGGAGCCAGGCTCTGTTTGAGAGGATAACTTCTGAAGAGCTACTTCAGAGGAACAGGGAGGAGAAACACAAGTGCTGAGGTAGTTTCTTAAAGCGTGGCCCCTGGGAACCTCTTGGAATTGCAAATGACCAGAGTTCTGCCCTAGACCCAGGGAATCTAACTCTGGAGGTGAATGATAGCAATCAGTGTTTAAATGAACATTCTAGAAGCACAAGAAACTACTTTTGTGAGTCAAATTTTCTTGTACTTCAACTTAGTAGTTAACCATTAGAGGCGCCTGTGCATTATTCATGGGGACACTGGGAAAAAAGACAAGCTGAAAGTTCGGACAGCCCACACATCACTGACCAAGGACTAGTATTTCAAACATATGAGGATTCTTTAGTCAGTAAGAAAAAGACAATTAACCCACGAGCAAAATGGGCCAAAAATATGAGTGTGCAGGCATTTCACAGAAGAGACAACGAAAGCCTGTAATTATTGAAAAGTGGCTGATTAGCAAATGGAGAAATACAGATTAAAACCACGAGATGCCATTACCTAAGTACAATGCTAACAAAAAATTAAAAGTCAGTGCCAAGTTTTGGAAGACACAGTGGAACAGAGAAACCTTCACCGGGAGTCCATACCATTATAATTACAGTCTAGAAAACTGTATCCAGTAACATTAACCCAATAATTCCAGCCCTGATTATATAACCTACAGAGATGCCTGCACACACAGATAAGGCACTGAGTATAGAACTACCCGTAAGAACTCCATTAGGAGGAGCAGACTGTTCAGAAGTAACCCAAGTGTCCATCAATAGCAAAATGGGGAAAGTAGATCACAATATGCACTGCAGGGTAGCAGAAGCGGATGAGCCCACACAGTACGGGATTTTTATTAATCTAAAGATGAGTGACTAAAGAATTCAGTAGGAACGTATGTAAGGTCCTTCCAGAAGCTGAGGAGATGGCTTAGTGGGTAATTGTACTGCTGAGTAAGCTAGAGGATATGGGTTCATGTCCTCAGAACCCGTGTAAAGGGCCTGTGATGGTCAAGTGTACCTACAAGCCCAACATTCGGGGGAAAGAAGCAAGCAGATGCCAGACGCAGTTCAGATCCAATAGACCTAGCAACCTAGCCTGTGTGTGTGTCTGTGTGTGTGTGTGTGCGCACGCACATGTGAGAGAGAGAGAGAGAGAGAGAGAGAGAGAGAGAGAGAGAGAGAGAGAGAGAGAGAGAAGGGTGCACAGAGGGAGGGAGAGAAGGCGGGGAGGAGGGAGGGAGGTGAGAATGAGAGTATTTAGTAACAAGGTCACCAAGAAGGTCAGAGGATGCTACATCTTTTGCCTTCAAGATGTTTTATGGTGCATATAAGAAATTAACAAAACCCAAAGAAGGCAGCGCTGCAACAAAGACAGGGACAGTAAAGGGACATTTGCCTCAAAAGTCTAAACCGCCAAGGAATCTCAGAAGTAAGCAGGCTGTCATGGTCTGCCAAGAACCCACTACATTAAAAGCAAGCTCCTGAATCCAAAACAGAGGCTTCACAGGACAGCCTCAACACACCGCTCCTGCCTGGCCTCAGAACCCCCGCCTGCTGACTCTGGCTTGGGCAGTCTCAGGCATGGCTACACATTAAAACGGTCATCAGCAGTTGTCAGTATTTCCTAGAGGGCACCTGGTAACTCTGTTTCTCTAGCCAGGGCTGGGAACTGCTGTACTTTTTTCCCTTTGAAATGTCCACTAGGAATTCAAGGTCTATCCCATGTTGTCTATTCTTAAAACATCTCCTCCACTGAGGGACACTTCTTTTTGAATGGCAATAATACTCTGTTTCTCTTATTTGTCTAGTTTAGTTTATGTCTATGTCTTTATCCCTTTGGTTAAATTATCAATGCCTTAGGGTCATAATGATATTCATGCTACCTTTATATATATTATATGAATTAATGAATGTCATGAAAATCAAGTCAGTAAAGAACATCGATGAACCCGTGTGTTTGTTACATGTCTATTCTATAGAGCACCCGTTGGTTCAGACCAGAGCGGCTGTGACATTGCTACATTTGTGAGTGACCTACAAGCCCAGCAAAGTGAGGTGCTTATTTGCTGTTTGTTGAACCCCTCCCACACGCTTAGAAACGGAAGAATTATGAGCCTCATTTCACACAACCCAGAACTTTAGTCTTAAAGATCTTGTAATCTATCCAAGTCACATGGCAACTAAACCTATACTCAGAATTAGGTGTCATTTCAGAATCCAACAGATTTCTACTTTTAAGAAGCAGGTTGTCATGAAATAAGTAAAACCTAGTTGCTTAACAGAAATAAAGCACCATATGGGCTGAGGGGTTGGAGAGAGTGGAGCCCAAGGCTCTGATGTAGGAATGACCCACCATGGCTCCTCTGGTCTCCCTCCTTTCCCTGACTACCGCCTCACTCCTTAGCTAGCTCTCTTGCTTATTTTTCCCTTGGAGTTGTCACCACAAAACTTTCTCTAAATTTTGTCTCCTTGATTAACTGTCTTTTTCACCAGGATGTAAGTCCGTTTGCTCTGGGCTCTGTCCCTAGCACTTCAGAAGAATGTCTATCACACAGGTGATGACTGATCCACATTTCTTATCCCAGTGTAAAGAGAGAGCAGGAGTGGGGCACGTCTTCAAGAATTGGCTGTCAGTGGTGGTCACTCTTCATCATCAACTGGATTTAGAGTCACCGAGGAGACACACTTCTGAGTGTGCCTGTGACTGTCTCTTAAGAGGCTTTCTGGAGGAGAGAAGACCCCCTGGATGTGAGCAACAGTATCCACGGACTGGGATCTTGTATTGAATAAAAGGAAAAAGTTGAAATGAGCTGAGCACTCCACAGCGCTCACCTCTTCCCGACTGTGGACACCTCATGCCCCTGCCGTGGTGTCTACATATATAGACTCATACCTATATAACTGCATTAATCCATTTGTCTATCTACAGAATGACAAACCAAACAATATATAAGGACTTTGAGTTTTTCTTGAGACATTTCTGTACATGTAAAGGTAAATTCACAAACAGGCACTTTCCTACCCAAGAGAATCAGTGTTCCTCAGGAATGAGCCCCCGACTGGTTATCTCCTATCAGGTGGCCAGCTCTAGAAATGTATACAGGCAGGCAACACTGAACAGACTCGGGATCTTGTGTTTTTCAGTTTACTTGTTTATATGTACATGTAAAAACAATGCTTGTACAAGAGGCAGGTGTGCATCTGGGAGGGGCACACAGGGAAAAGTCTAGATGGGGAAATCGGGTAATTATGTTTGAATTAAATTAAAAAAAAACTTTCTCTTTCAAATTCCTTCAAACTTGAAAGGATTGAGGATTTTTGTTAGTTTTACTTTGTTTCGAAATAAACACTCACCATGTAGCCAAGGCTGGCTCCTGAATTGCAATCCTCCTGCCTCGGCCCATGAGCACACAGTGACAGGTTTCTGCCACCTTAGTCAGCTGGGATTGAGTAGTTAATGCTAGTGTTCTTTTCCAATATAAGCAAAGCAAAGTATATCGTAACAGAAGTCTGGACGACTAAGCTGTAGTTACCATTAATAGTAAGCACAGTACACAGTCATGTCACATAACTGCCAAAGGAACCAGACCGTCAGCCCCACGGCAGATTGCAGAGCCCAGGCGCTGGTGGGTCCATGTTCCTCTGTAGGGACCATTCAGCATCCGAAGCATGCTGACCTTTTCTGGGTGTCACACTTTCAAACTCTTCAGGTTAAAGACTAGAAGATATGAGACTGAGTCGTGTGTGTGTGTGTGTGTGTGTGTGTGTGTGTGCGCGTGCGTGCGTGTGTGTGCGTGCGTGTGTTTGTGTGTGTGTGCGTGCGTGCGTGTGCGTGCGTGTGCGTGTGTGTTTGTGTGTGTTTGTGTGTGTGTGCGTGCGTGTGTGTGTGTGTGCGTGCGTGTGTGTGCGTGCGTGTGTGTATGCGTGCGTGCGTGTGCGCGCGTGCGTGTGTGTGCGTGCGTGTGTTTGTGTGTGTGTGTGTTTGTGTGTGTGTGCGTGCGTGCGTGTGCGTGCGTGTGTTTGTGTGTGTGTGTGTTTGTGTGTGTGTGCGTGCGTGCGTGTGCGTGTGCGTGTGCATGTGTGTGTGTACACACACATATATATCATATGCCAGCTATCTTTTAGGAGAAGGTGCAATCCTATCTGTGGAGGGTATGACGGGGTGGTGTAAAGAAGAGTCAAGGGGCAGAGAATGGTGTAATGCTACTCCCAAAAGTGTCATGGGTACCTTCTTAGATTACCATCACCCTTCTGAAACATAAAGAAACTTGGGATATTCCTCATAAGCAAAAATAGCTATTTCTTACCCCCCCCCCCCCCAGCACTTCAACATATCCTAAACCCAATTTTAATGTCCTATTGGCAAGTTATGCACGGGAAGCCTCCATTTTCTTCCCTTTAAATATTTGAGAGTTTGAGATTGTTTCTTCACAGAAAAAGAAAAGGAAAACCCGGTTATTGTTTTTGAATACTTGTTTTATTTCTTAGTGTGTGTGGGCTTGTGCATGTGAATGCAGCCGCCCATGGAGGCCAGAAGAGGGCAGTGGATGCCCTGGAGCTGGAGTTCGAGGAAGCTGTGAGCCACTCAACACGGGTGGGAACCAGACCTGGGTCCTCTGCAAGAGCAGCAAGAATGGACCTGAGCTAGCTGAGTACCCTGAGAGTCCACCCCACGGATCTCCTTAGCATAGCCTCAGAACACTGAGCTCAGAGGCACCACCACCATGGTTGTTATTCCTTAAATAAAGAAAAGTAGAGTAAAATAATGTGTTCTTCATGCGCAGCAGCTTGCTCTGAACCCAACACCACCCCCTAAAACAGGCAGGCCATCTCCCTGTCCCTCATGGCAGGAATGGCAGAAATCCATTTGTTCTCCTTTCATTATTGAATAGCAGACACTGCAGTAAGCAACACATGCAGCTATCAATGACTTACTAAAACGAACTTTTCCATTACAGACGGGAAGGCTTTAAAGAAAGATACATGCTGCATAAAATGACTAGCTTTTTTAAAGCACTCAAACAAATGCCAAAAACATAGCATTGATTTCATATATCCCTAGTAGCTTTTAAAATGCACTGGCCAGGTCATTAAAGAAAAAAGAAAATCTAAACATTCCCATCTACATAACTTGACTTAGCTGGGAGAAAGGTTGAGAACATTTTGAGAAAACTGTAGGTCACCGAAGTCACTAAAAATTTCAGTGTGGGTAAAGTATTATTTCTATTTCTTATTTGTGATTTTCATTGACTATGTCCTATAATAGTAATTCTCTTTGGTTTTGTTTGGTTGTTTGGTTTGTTTTTCTAGACAGGGTTTCTCCATGTATCCCAGGCTGTCTTGGAACTCTGTAGACCAGGCTTGCCTTGAACTCACAGAAATCTGCCTGCCTCTGCCCACACTCTCTCCCCCCAGTGCTGTGATTAAAGGTGTATACCACTACTGCCCAGCCAGCAATACTGAAAGTAAGGTCCCTGAACACCCTCAAGGCCCTTTCATGAGATCTATGGGAGCTGACATCATCACCATCATCACCACCATCACCATCATCATCATCATCATCGATTTCTGTCTCATTTTCTTGTAAGACTCTACTTTCTATGATATAGTGACAAACTGGATGCAGAAGCAGATATGAGATTCTAGTTATCTTCCTTTAACAGACATTAAATTGCCTCACAAAAACTCAATACCATCTCTTCCACTGAAATGAGTCATTGCCGTTGTGTGGAATCAGTGCGTACCCTAGGCGCGGCCACAGACATCCTTACAATTACGTGTTAATTGCTATAGTGATTAAGAAGCAGAACTAGCCTCATTGTGTGTCCATCACTAGACGGATGGGTGAAGAAAACGTGTTACCCGGCTAGACAATGTGCAGCGTGAGAGACTTTGAAACACTGCATCCTAAATGGGTCATCTTCACCAAGTCCTGCCTCTCAGGACTCAGAGAGTAGGAGTCAGAGCGATGAACCAGGGAAACCATGTCTTGCAGACGCGGCTGGGCTTCTGAGCTCAGAGATGGCTGCAGCACACACACAGCCTGCCCAGGGTCAAGCCAGACTGGGGCCCAGCAGAAGGGGGAGTAGCCAGGAGCCCCGACACCTAACCAAGAGGCCATTTCCAACTGACAATAGCTTGCAAAAGAAAAGTTAACTTTTTTCTAGTGGAGGCTCACGGGACATATTAACCCCATTTAAGGGCAGCCCCCCAGCAGTTGATGCCAACAGAAAATAAACTTAATGGGATTTTTGTAGACTTTTTGTCTCAGATTGCTTTGTTTGGGCATTAAAAAAAAAAAAAAAACTGTTCTTTTTCCTGTGTATTATGACTTCCAATTTTGTGTAAAAGAAAAAAAGAACAACAAAGAAAATGTGGTGCAAACACATAGCTGAATTTATTCAGCCACAAAGAAAAGTGAAATACTGATACACACAGGAGATGACGCAACTGGAAAGCATGTTAAGTGAAACTAGGTGCACCGAGGAACACAAACGTTCTCCTTCATAGACAGACCCTAGATGTGTGTGTGCGTGCGTGCGTGTGCGTGTGTGTGTCATCCAGGAACACAAACATGCTCCTTCATAGACAGACCCTAGATGTGTGTGTGCGTGCGTGCGTGTGCGTGCGTGTGTGTGCGTGTGTGTGCGTGTGTGTGCGTGTGTGTGTCATCCAGGAACACAAACATACTCCTTCATAGACAGACCCTAGATGTGTGTGTGCGTGCGTGCGTGCGTGTGTGCGCGTGTGTGTGCGCACGTGCGTGTGTGTGAGCGCGTGTGTCATCCAGGAACACAAACGTGCTCCTTCATAGACAGACCCTAGATGTGTGTGTGCGTGTGTGTGCGTGCATGTGTGTGTCATCCAGGAACACAAATGTTCTCCTTCATAGACAGACCCTAGATGTGTGTGTGCGTGTGTGTGCGTGCATGTGTGTGTCATCCAGGAACACAAACGTGCTCCTTCATAGACAGACCCTAGATGTGTGTGTGCGTGCATGCGTGTGTGTGCATGTGTGTGTGCACGTGCATGTGTGTGAGCGTGTGTGTCATCCAGGAACACAAACGTGCTCCTTCATAGACAGATCCTAGATGTGTGTGTGCGTGTGTGTGAGTGCGTGTGTCATCCAGGAACACAAACGTGCTCCTTCATAGACAGACCCTAGATATGTGTGTGCGTGTGTGCGTGTGTGTGCGTGTGTGTGTGAGCACGTGTGTCATCCAGGAACACAAACGTGCTCCTTCATGGACAGACCCTAGATGTGTGTGTGCGTGCGTGTGTGTGTGTGTGTGTGTGTGTGTGTGTGCGCACGTGCGTGTGTGTGTGAGCACGTGTGTCATCCAGGAACACAAACGTGCTCCTTCATAGACAGACCCTAGATGTGTGTGTGCGTGCGTGCGTGTGTGTGCGTGTGTGCGTGTGCGCATGTGCGTATGTGTGCGTGCGTGTGTCATCCAGGAACACAAACGTGCTCGTTCATACACAAATCCTAGATGTGTATGTGTGTGTGTGTGTGCGCGCGCGCGGGCGTGCAAGGACATGACAAGGGAAGAAGGGCTCTTAGAGGAGGGCAAGGGAGGGTAATAGACAGAAGGGGAGCTTCTGGGAGAAGATGAAGGGAACCAGTAGGAGGGGACACGCCATAATGAAATTCATTATCATATATGCTAAATTTAAAAGTGAATTCAAAACCACAATATCACTCTTCTCACTGAAATGTATCTTAATGTCTGGAAAATAGTACTTTTATAAATATTTATTATTTATATTAATATATAAGTGCTTATCAATATTTTAAATAGTTTCTAAGCAAATATTAAAATTTCTTCCTATTGATTTTTTTAAAAAGTGTGATATATATTGTGGTATATAACTCAGAAAACAAAAGCTTGATCTTCAATAATTTTTGAAAGTGCAAAAGGATCCTGAAACCAAAATCTCAAGAATCACTATTTAATAATAGTAATTATAATGTAATAATAATTAACATTTACTATCAGTAATGTGTGTTATTCTTCAGATTTTTTTTTTTCTGGAAAATAGAATTCCTTTACATTGAGCCTACATTGTAAGTGGTTATTTGGGTAAAATAGCATCTTGTTTCTGTTTTCCCAAGAACGTGGTGACCCAGAAACGATCCAGTGTGAGACTGTGAAACTGAGGAGGAAAAACGATCCTTCCCTCCTACAGAATGAGTACTGTAAAGTGCCTGAAGAAGTCTCATTCCTTCCGATCAAGGATCACGATGACACGAAGGACTTCGAGGTGAGCCACAGGCACGGTGAGGCCAACAGCTGCACCGCAGGATGAAGCCCCTAACTGAGCAGTTAGCAAAATGGAGGGAGGAGTGGGTGTGGGAAGTCCCCTTTGAGGAGAGCTGCAGGGTAAAGCACCCATACTTAGCTCCATTTTTGCTAGCAGTGAGACTGAAGAAAAGTGTGGCTTGGTTCAACTGGCTCCCACGGTTTGGAAGGAAGCAAACTAGCATAATCTCCTGGGGAATAACTCTGCAAAGCTTCAGTCATGAGCCTCTTCTCATTGAACAGGAGGAGAGGAAAAGCCTGCAGTAACCTTGTGGGAGGAATTTCACACGTTATTTTATTTTATAATTGAGGAAACAGAGTCTATTAGAGGGCAAATACATTGCTCAAGGCCAAACAGCCAGCTGTAAGTATCAAAGCCAAGACGGGAATTAAAGTCTGTCTGATTCAGAAGTGTGTATCTCCACCACTTTGCTAATTCTGTCAAGGTCTTCACATTAAATGACATTTAAAAAAAAAAAAAATCCAGAAGATGCCCCAACATGTAACAAAGATACATGCTCCACTATGTTCATAGCAGCCATATTTATAATAGCCAGAAGCTGGAAACAACCCAGATGTCCCTCATCAGAGGAATGGATACAGAAAATGTGGTACATTTACACAATGGAGTACTACTCAGCTATTAAAAACAATGACTTAATGAAATTTGCAGGCAAATGGA
>CM052705.1:2281517-2337307 GCA_028551405.1 Uromys caudimaculatus
TGAATTCCCTCACAGAGGCGGGGAGGGGGAGGGGACACGGGGTTTCCAAAGAAAAGGGGAATCATCGGAAATGTAAATAAAATATCAAAAAAAAAAAATCTCTGGAAGGTCAGCGAGCAACTGTGCAAGGTGCTGTCCCACAGTACACAGCTACGGCTATCTGCTCTGTCACACCGAGGCCCTCCCTCCAATGAGGCATTAGCATAGGAAAACAATTCATAATAAATGGTATGCACAATTGCACAATATGAAAACTTCAGAAGACATGAAAACAGACACATGCTCCTCTAGGAGAATCACCCAGGACATAGTTATGATGGTTACAAAATGAACATTGTTTTCATCTGAAAGACTCAAGTGGCAATACTGTCAGCGAACACTGTTTTCTGGAAGAGCAAAGTAGTTATGTTTCAGAGCTAGAGAGATGGCTCAGTGATGAAGAGCACTGGCTGCTCTTCCAGAGGACCCAGGTTCAATTCCTAGAGTTGAGATCTGGGCTCATAACTATCTCTAACTTCAGTTCCAGGGGACCGGACACCCTCTTCTGGCCTGTGTGGGCACTGGACCAGTGGTGCACAGACACACAGGAACACAAAACACTCATATACATACAATAACAATTTTTTTAAATCATTAAAAGCATTTTTATGTTTTTGGAAAACTTCACAGAGTGTAATTATGAATTCGAAAGGAGAGATACCATTATTGTCTATAGAACAGTATGGAGAAGGACACAACATTTATGTGAGCTTTGAAGCTAAACTCAAACATCTTAAAAGGACGTCGCCTGTGTTACATACTATTTTGGACTCTGATTTTAAGGAATCGGGTTCACTTCCTTTCTTTGGTTAGTAGAAATGCTTGAAACATCTATCATCGGTTAGTCTATGTTACTGAAATATATTTTTATCCTAAAAATCTACAAAGCGGAAAGCATGTAGTTGGCAAAGACACAGCTTATAAAGTGCCCTTGCTTTCCTGTTTGTATGAGGTGGCGTGACCTCCTTCAGAAACCATCTCTTGGCGCCTACAGTCAGGTACAAGACTCATTCAGAGGGAAGTTCTCTGTGCACCCATTCATGAGCTGAAGGACTAAGTTTCGTTCTAAGCATATGTACCAAAACATGGGAGGCATGACCTTGGCTAGAAATATCTTGACGGTACAGGTAAACAAATCTCTCATCTGCCACGTCCTCTTATGGGAAGAAGAATCCTTTTGTTTCCAACTTCAAAATCATGATATTCATGAGCGGTTTCAGTTTTAAGATCTTTAAAGCTCTCTAGAAATGAGTCGGGTCAGACATAAAGGCTGCTGTACTCTGTGTGCATAAGTTTCAGTCACACATTTGTTATGTATAAATATATAAAGTGAACCAATAGCTTCTACGACTAACTCTGTTCTCAGTTCTTACCAGAAACTTCAATAATGTAGATGTCTTTTTGAATTTTCTTCTAAAATTTTACTCTGCCAGTCTATCACCTCTCTCAGGACTTAAAGAGGCTACTCACACAAGAAGGACTGGGACGGAGCTGGGGCTAAGACTCTCATTGGTACAGTAGGACAAACTAGCCTCAAATATCAGAAACATACCTAAAAGAGTTACGTGCCTAGTGGGCACACTGCAGGGCCCATCTGTGTCCCTGCCAGAAACCAGCCATCTTAGCATTGGGTTCTTGGTGAAAACACTAGCCAAAAGGTGTCACATGCTTCTCTAGAAGGCACAGGTCTGGTACATGAGAGGATGCTCCCCATCCCTCATGCTGGAACAAAAAAGAATTTAGTCACTATCTCATTTGAATCTAAGTGTGCTATATTAACTAAAATAGGTGTTTCTGTCAGAAGTTCATCTCTGCCCAACTGAATTCTCAACATATTTTTCTTAATTTTTTAAATCAGATTTACTCATTTTATTTTATGTGTGTTTTGCTTACACATATATGTACACATGTGCACTAGCTCTGTGCTTGGAACCCACAGAGGTCAGAAGAGGGCATCAGATCCCCAGACCTGGAGTTATGGATGGCTGTGAGCCACCATGTGGTTGCTGGGAAGTGAACCTAGATCCTCAGCAAGAGCAGATAGTGCTCTTAACCACGGAGCTATCTCTCTGGTCTCCACTCTTTTTCTTCTTATTTTGAGTGTAATGGTAACAAGGTGTATATAACTGGTGAATGCTTCACATGCGTGCGTGCGCACGCGTGCGCACACACACACACACACACACACACACACACACACACACACACACATGACTTCCTAGAAGTTCTTTCATGTAATAACTAGAGGCATCCCAGCACACCAGGTTCAAGGTTCTCAGTGAAAGTCAAAGACTGTCAGAACAGAAAGGAGGTGGGAGAGAGTTTCCTAAGCACTCCCACAGCTGTCACATGCCTGTCATCGCTTTATATGATAGTCATGCAGCCACAGTGTTAGCCTGAGCTATGCCAGTCATGCAGCCATGGTTTTAGCCTGTGCTATGCCAGTCATGCAGCTATGATGTTAGCCTGAGCTATGCCAGTCATGCAGCCATGGTCTTAGCCTGAACTATGCCAGTCATGCAGCTATGGTCTTAGCTTGTGCTATGCTAGTCATGCAGCTATGGTGTTAGCCTGAGCTATGCCAGTCATGCAGCTATGGTCTTAGCCTGTGCTATGGTACTTTAACAAAGCACTGGGGGCAGGACCTGGACAAACAACAGGGTCCTGTTTAGACTACAACCCCAGAAGTCTAAGACTGAGGCACTGACACCTGTGTGTCTCTGGTGAGGTCTTTCTGGCTACATCGAAGCCATGGTGATGACAACATCGTGGGGAGAGGAAAGGCAAAGACAGTTGGATTAAACAAAATGGAAAACAAGATATGAGAAAAAGCCTTTTCTAAAAAAATTCCCTCCTCTAAGACGAGCGTTAGGTTCTCTGAGGGCAGTGCATCCTTGACCTGACCAGCTTCTGCTAGGTCTCACCTCCTAAGGGCTCCTCCACACCAACACTGACACACACAGGGTGAACTGGTATGGGCCATCTGGAGGGATACTGCATCCAGACTACAGCCCATGGCAAGTGTCCCAGGGTCACAGGTACTGGCCGCTCCTGTAGTCTCAAGCACAAGTCTCAAAGAGAAGCACTTGTTTTATTTACCTTACACAATACCACCCCAGAAAATAAATTATTATTATTATTATTATTATTATTTTAGAAGAGTTACAATTTCTCAAGTTATCTACTCTTACTGATAAGCCAGGGCCTTCTAAACATAAGTTTGGAAGAATATCATTTATTTCTGTTCATCTGTTTTTAAGAAAAAAAAATCCGTCTAAGAACAAATTCTCATAGGACTTAAAATATTGTCCTATGATCATGTTACACAGATTCATCTCTTCTGTTATGACCTTATACAAAGACAATGGAAGTGTCTAAATAAGTAGCATCCTTACTTCCAAGCAAAATACATTTATATACAACTTGAACTAGTTTTGCTAATTTAATTCTCTGATGCTTTTAGAAAGAACTCACATCAGGAGACTCAGTCTCCAGCATCTCATGGCGCTCCAGCCTCTTTGTTGCTCATTGATTGAGTCTCTAGACATCATATAAAAAGAAGACTGATTTTCCTGTCCTCTCTCCCAGCCAGAGAGGCCGGGGGTGCTGTGGAAACCTTCTCACCTATTCTCAACGGTAGGCCTCTTGGTTAGTGTAAAAATTGTATCAGAAGAGGCTGATGTTTGCTGCACAACAAACGAGGTTCTGTTTGCTTCTCCAGATTCCTAGGACATTTAGTTTAACACAAAAGATAACAGTTACCGGAGACTTTAGTGGGAGAACCATGACGTCATCAAGGTGGACAAGACCTGTAAGCAGGCTTCTCCCCCCGCCTCCTGCCTCTGTTCCTCCTAACTGGACAGCGCTTCTCTTACATCCTGTCATCCTATGGTGTACAAAGCTTGAGGAGACTCTGGGCCCTATGCTTTAAATATTCTTCTAGAAGGGCCTCACTGGAATAATCCTGTTCTCACTTGGGGAGAGATAATAAGAGAGCTATTTGGGAGGTGAGGTCAGATGATGGGAAAGTACCTATAATGAGTCACTCCATTTAATTGAAGACACAATACCTTATTGTTTTTATAATCAGCCTAGAAATGGGCAAAATCAGGGGTTGGGGGAAGATTAGCACATGGTCCAGGGACATTTTGCCTCCAGCAAGAAACTGCCTCATGTTATCCAGACACACACGCATCCTCACTTACCGGCTAGGAAGGAGAGCGATCAGCATACTTCATCATTATCATTATTGGGTAACACCACCGTTTAGAGGATTTAAATATCTGAAGACCATCCAAACAACATATGTTGGAGTTCATCAACTGTCAAGTATAATTGTATAAATACAGAATAAGGAAGTGTTTATTGCTGCCACAAAGAACCAAAAACTAGTACTAAGTCTCTTACAGCAACAGTTCAAACTCGCCAAAAAAATAATACCTCCGACTGAAAATGTCACATTTCCCAACCTTTCACTGCCTGAATTCCACTGCCGCACTGGCACACTTCAAAACTCATTGAAGAATACCATTAGATAGTGTCTATAATAATGGCAATGTGAAAACAAAATCACAACCCATCTGAATAAACTACTGAAATCGCTAAACATGGCTTCCAGGGAATGTTTACTGATGTGGAGTAACGCTCGTGACATACGCGGAAAGTCACGCCAAAGAGTGAGTCATACGAATGGGCGCGCTACACGCAAAGACGGTCGGGGCAGAGGCGCTAAACACCGGAGCCTTCGCCCCCCAGGACCCAGCAGCTTCATTCTGCTTAATGATTGCCTTGAGTTCCCAATTTTCCTGTAATGGTTATGAATTGTTTGATTGGTCTTTAAAAAAAAGTTTAGAGAAAGCAATATAATAAAATTGTTTTCATGCACTCTTTAATTAGAAAATGTTAACCTGAAATTCTATGTAAAGTACATGAGCCCCCCCCCCCCAACCCATAACTAGAATTGAAAATGTTATCTGATGTTTGAAAATTATCTTGGAACTTTAATTATATGACTTAAGAATGGTCAAGGAACATTTTGTTTGTAAGTGACAAAGGACTAACTTTCTTCTCTGGTAACTTCTATGTCCCCAAGCAGGAAATTAATGCATTCATTGTCATTTGTGACAGAATTCTCTATCTAGTGCTCATCAAAACCCATGGAGAAAGTTGTTTCAAAAGTGGGTTTGATTGCACCAGGACTAGAGAGTCCTCCCAGTCCTTAGAAATCGAGAACACACTGCATTCAACAGATATTGATTAGTACCTACTTATGTGTCAGGTGTGTTCTACACAGTGGGTGAAATATTTTCAGTTCTTTTCTTAGAGTCTTTAAAATAAAGATAACTCTAAATAATTGCTATGCTATCTATAACCCTAAGAAGGTTCTGCAAAAAGGAAGTATTATTTTCTAGAGTTTTGATTATTTGGAACCCACACTTTCTTCTGCCACTTTAAGCCACTTCCTTTCTGTAAAATATCATTTCTGTCTAGCTCTAGAAGCCTAGAATGTGATAAAAATGGCCAGAGATATGAATTCTAGTCTCGACTCTGCTACAAATCCATGGGTGATCAAAGACAAGTGACTTTTCTATCAATAGATAAAAATTGTCTATCTCAACTTCTTTTACAATAATATAAAATCATTCTAATGTTCTTTCTAATTCTGAATGTCTGGGGTTTGCATTTGGTTGATTTTTTTTTTAATAGCAAATGGCATTTGATGTGTTGCTCCTTATAGCTGTAACTTTGCCATGAAATATCTGTCTGAAATAAGGATGAACAATACTTAGCCTACAGTTTTGCCCTACTCTGGCCTTGTGAAGAAGAGCTCTCTGGACAGTTGAAGAGGGTATTAAAGGCAGAGGAGAAGTTCATTGCTTTAAAGGCGCTCACTAGCTAGCTGAAGTGATAAATAAGAAACCCAAGCGATAGTAAAGGACTCTTACAACTCTTGGTTCAACGAGCAAGAGGAGCACAGACTGGAAACTCACCCACGTGTCCTGTAAGGGATCCCCATGTTCCAAGTGATCAGACTTGGCTAGGAGGTGTACTGGGTAAGCTTAAACGGGGGGGGGGGGGGGTGAAGGTAATAGGAATGGCTTGGCAGACGTGAACTGAGGTATTTTGAGTATTTTCTATGCCAACAGGAAGAGAGGCAGGCGACCAGCCAGATGGCAAAGGAAGAGAAGCATATGGCTTGGATAATCTATACCCTGGATGGTCTGGTCCTTGAATAATGGAGGGTGGGCGGGTTGCACTTCACCAGGGGGTCAGTGGCTATCAGTGGTCCATGGCTGCTCTGCATGGACCCCCATGTCTAGTCCTTATTTTGGAGACATGGATTAACTCCTTCCCATACTCTCACACCCACCCCATCAGACTCCTCTTTTCTCTTAAAAGGCATATGCTGTTTTATCCACATTAAACCTGTGCAAAGGCTATTGTATGTACATGTGTGTATGACTTAGGGAGCTGGAGGGTGGTGAGATGCGCTACCGCCCAAACAGAATCTCAGGTAGGCAATCCAGACTAGTGACTTCAAAGTGCAGTCAGTCACAGAGACATAATCTAATCAGGCCTTAGCAGAAGAGAACCTAGAGGGGCTGTCATCCTTGGTGACTTCTCGCACCCTGGAAAGAGTCAGCACCTGTGTTCTCTCAGGGATGGTGGGCTGTCCAGCTATCCCAGGAAACCCTTGCCAGGGATAAGCGGCAGGGTAAAGAGGTGTGGTTCTGAGTTCTTAAACTCCATCGGAGAGGGTGGGGGCAAGTCTTCTTCGTAACAATGCAAGCATCTGCTATGATAAGTTCAATAGCATTGGTTATCCGGCATTAAACCCACACATTACTAAAAGGTCAGAAGAGAGCCATGACATGGTGCAAGGGAGCCTACTTCTCTCTAGCCAATGGATAAGTTATTTTCTTATACACTTGTGAGCATATACACCCACATACATGACAAACGTGTGTGCACACACAAACCATGCAAGCTCAAAGAATAAGTGTTTCTTTGTGTTTTGAAAACACAGCTTTCGAATCCAAGTCACAAACCCAGACTGGAGTGGATGATGAGGGGGGGATTAAAATACTTACTTTGCCAGTCAAAGACATCTCCATTAATTATAAAAGGCACGAATACGCCACTGAAATGCTTTCATCAAATGTCACTCTTCAGATCCGGATAACCTAACCACTTAGTGCAAGACTTATTTATGAAAGAAAGAGGCTGCTGGGATTTATACTATTGTAAGCAATTTTTTTTTTCCAAAAAAGCTCATAAGATCATGCCAAAAGTTTCATTGATGCGCAAGAAGTACAAGAGGATTTTAAGTCCATAGAAGGTTGTGCATCTTGAGGCCTTTTAAGTCATGAGAAACTCTCAAATATGATGGGAAAATGACTCATAATCATGTCACTTTAAAACAATCTCATGTTCCTGACGACATTTACCTGCTCCAGCTCATTGCTGCTGACAGTTTTCTACAGGCATACTTTAGAAGTTTACACAACGGCAAACATATATACTACCTTAAAGACCATTCAACTTCAGGGCTGAGGTGGCTCTGTCAGGAAGGTGCTTGTCACACAAGGATGAGCTCCAGAGTTTGGATCCTTGGCACACCTGTAAAAACTCAGGCATGACTATACTATACCCCCCCCTGCAATCCTAGGGTCGGGGAGGAGACGGACAGATGCCTGGAGCTCACTGGCCAATCGCCCTAGCCAAATCGGAGAGCCCCAAGTTCAGTGAGAGACCCTGCCTCAGAATAAGAAGTGGAGAACAATTGGGCACTCCCAGTGTTAACTTCTGACCTCCACACGGACACTCACACATGCCCATGTGCAACCAGACACCTGTGAGCACATACATGACAAACACGTGTGTGCACACACAAACCATGCAAACTCAAAGAATACTTATTCTTTTCTTCATGTTACCACAGGTCTTCGTAATTACACCTTCTGATGGCTGCATATCCCATCATAATTCTGCCAACTATGCCTTGAAGCATTAGTCTAGATTGCTCACAAGTTCTCATTATTACAAATGATCTGCAATGAGCACTTTCAGGAATGTAGCTTTCTTTCTCCTTTAGCCTATCTGTTTAGGATAAAAGTTTCTAAAGATATTAATCGCACCTTTTTTCTTCATTTTGTTAAAGTTTAAAATTATAACATAATTGTAATATCATTTCTCCTCCTCCTTTCCTCCCTCCATAGCCTTCCACGTATCCCTCGCTCTCTTTCAAGTTCACAGTCTCTCTTCCAATTGTTGTTATATGCATATATGTGTATGTGCATACATATGTATTGCTAAACATAACCCACTCAGCGGGTATAATGTTAGCACTATGTGTGTGTTTTCAGGGCTGACCATTGGGTTTTAGAGAGCAGTTTGGAGGCCTTGCCTGGGAAAGACTTTTCTTCCACTCTGAGCATGTCGAAGCTGCCTGTAGTTTTGTAGAGGACTGAGGCCTTGTGGGTTTCCCCCAGCCTACTCTGCCATGTCCACTGCTCTTGTCTTTGGTCAGCCCCTGTTCCTGCAGTCCTGCTGGGAGACTCTGTGGGTGTAGCTTCTGACATTTCTAGGAGACACTGTCTCTCAGCAAACTCCTCAATCCTCTGGCTCTTTCAACCATTCAATCTTAGAACTCCAGATATATTTGTCAAATGCTTTTCTAGACGATTAATCAATTTACATCACCACAGACAAGACCGTACGTAATCTGTCAGTTTCTCTGTAGTTTGTGTTTTTAACGATTACTGAGTATTTTCCCCATAAGCCCATTGAACAGAGTGCTCTTGTGGGCTGGTCAATCCTTTGACCATCTAGCTACTGGAGGGCCTAACAGCTGTCTGAATTGTGTCTCTTTTATAGTTTTTATTGTTTATTACTACTCTAAAAACATCCAGAAGAGCCAGTTCTTTCCAGAAGCTCTATGAACTCTTCAGACCTTCAAAGCTGTACGTTCATTGGTGTCAGAACTGGAATAGAGCTGCCCCCATATTTAAAAACAAAATTTCAAGTGGTTTCTCTTTTCTGTCCCGGTAGTATAATTAAAACAACTGTTTCTCAAACTAGGAATAAAAGAAGGCTTTTTAAAAAACGTATTCAAACCCCAAGAAAGAAAGGCGGGGCAGAAACAGCATTCCTCATTTACACACTACGTGCAGAGAAGTGATGGACTGGGTTAGATGCTAACTCTTCTCTTCCCAACAAATGAGTGTTATTCGCTGTACAATTAGGTAGATTAGATACAGTTAGGTCACACTAGGTAGACCCCTAATTGAGACTGACCTGCCATGTGAAGACAGATAGACAGACACAGGGGAGGGCACAGTGATAACAGAGCAGAGGCTGTAGTCATACAGCTGCAAGCCACGGGCTGTCAGCTTGCTGCAAAGCAACAGAAGCTGCAAAAAGGTAAGGGATGGGATCTGCGCAGGCGCATCGGAGCCGCTGGACAACGCGTTTCTATCGGTTAAGTGACTTGCTTTGTGGTTCTTTCTTTATTACAGAAGCTCTGAGAAACGACTCCGAATGGTTACAAGGAAGAGAAGTATAGTTCCTACTACGACAGTTGCTGGGGTTTGAGCGAAGGCCATTCACAGGGTCTTTTCTTTACCCTCGACCAGGGGAATGGTTAAGCTCGCGGACAGCTCAGGAGGACTGTAGGGCAGCATTCTGTCCAATGAGATACGTTAGATTTTAAGGAGGGGATTCTCCTTAGTGACAAAATCACAAAGGCTCACATGGGAGGAGGCCTCGGCTGCGGGTCCAGTGGCCTTCTGAATCCTGCGAATGAAGGCGGGTAGGAAGGTTAGAGGGGCAGGCTGCAGCCTGTGTCATCAGATGCTGCAGCGCACTCTAGCTTGGATCGTTAGTGAGTTTCTGTCACTATAGGCAAATGTTGAGGACCAAAAGAAAGAAACAAAGGTCACTGCCATTTGGGGCTTGTAAATGGTCTTGGGAAATGTCATACCAAATACCAACCAACATCTGCCTATGTCCCATGACAGGAGAGTCCTTCCTTGCTTCTCTGTCACGACGCTTCCGCTGGCTCTGTCCCCTCACAGACTTCTGTCCACTTGCTCCATCTGTCCCCTTTAGACACTACTGTTTCTAACGGGAATCACATCATATGGCCATTACCTGAACTTCCTCAGCTTGAGGATTTGAAAGAGCTGGGCCCAGAGCCTCTGTTTTCCCTGTGAGTGCTCCCAGCACCTTAGGCCTGAAGCCGGAACTCAGTAAGAGTTCAGTCAGTGACTGTGGAACGGACAAGAAGGGAAAAGGCACTGGCACTGAAAACTGAAAGGTAATAGAATCCAAGAACACGAGGGGAGGGGGGGAGGGGCTCTGATTCTACTAAGTCATTCTATACACCCCTCACTGATGGGAAAACTTGACAAATATCACTTTAAATACAACTGTGACTCACTGGGGATCACGTGCATGCACAATTTTTACTTATTAAGTGGTAGGCATTGCATTAAGAGTCTTACAGTAATTATTTCATTTAATCTCAATGACCTTCTGCCATCAAACTCATTACAGACCCCAGGCTAGCCCCACACTCAGATCTTCCTGCTCCAGCACCCAGGTGCTGGGATTACAAATGTGTGGCGCCACCCCCTGTCTCTTTCTGATCACTTTAAAGAAAGGATTTACAGTAGTAATTCGGTTAGAAGCAGATAATTGAAATGCTTCTCCATAACTGTGTTTTTCTAGCTGGTCCACATTTTAAAATCGAGACTGTATGTCTGCTTGGAGTACCTAGAGGAACAAGCTTTACATAGAGAAGACAGGAAGCCAGTCACGCTATTTCAAAGATGCCATTGCTCTCAAAGGTATTTGTGAGTTTGGTAACTCCCTTTTACAAATACAAAAGCTGAGAGCCAGAAAGCGCCTGCTTATGAGTACCAGTCAGATGGTGTACAGGTTAGACCAACTCAGAATCCTGTTTTTAAATCCTACACAGACAGGAAGTAGTTGACTTCAAACTCTTACAAGTAAGGTTAAATTACCTGCTCTCCATACTGGGGTTGAGTCATTTTCATCAATATCATGGCCCCCAACATACACTGTTAAGAAGAACCTTTGGAACCAAGGGCTCCCTAAAGGAATTCCACACCTGCCGCTTCTAATCTTCATCAAAATGTTAGCTTTTTTACCTCATCATTGCACCGATTCCTGCAGTTCGATGACTTTCAGGACAAATGTAATTACTCTTCCGATGGCGGCGCTGCGTGTGCTTCAGGACCTCCGGCCCCCTGTTCATTGTCTGTTAGCCTTCTGTGCCCAGATGGAGAGTAACAGTTGTGCTCTGTCTCTGCCTCGCAGCTGAGACCCACGTGACACTTGACAAAAATTAAAGCGTAACAAAGAAACAAAGAGCAATAACAGTAGTCGGGGAAGTTTAAACTGAATGTCGAGGGAGTTATCGAGAAGTATCTGATGGTGGGAAGAGTAACAACTGCTCCCCACCCCCACCCCCAGAGGCTCTGGGTGGGGGTGTGGCTGGTAGAGTCTGGGGAAGGCACACTGACAGGAATGAGGGAGGTGCTAACAGAGAGATGGAAGATGCCCCAGAGGAAGTAACGTCTGCCAGAAGCTTCATACTCAAAGAATTTTCGAAGGTATTTTACAACATTGAAAGTACAAAGAATAAAATGTTGGGAGATTATCCAAACTTAGAAATGAATATGACAATTTGTCAAGTGTAGAGAAGATGCTTGCTTCAGATGGTAAGTTATCTGATGAGACGCTGAAGTTCTCATCAAATTACTCTTGATAAGCTATTTGCAAAGAAATAAAATGTAATTTTGAGTGTTTCTCATGTTTCAAGTTACACTGAACCATCCTATCTGCTTTCCAAATCTCTCTTCGTTCTTATATATCTGTAGCCAACAGAAGAGCTTTAAAATGTTTTGACTTTTTTAAAGATTGGGAGACAATCATATTTCCCATTGCTTATTAACACTATTTTACAGCCCCACACCATTGTGGAAAATGAAGACCACTTCTACCCATTCATCCTGAATTTGAACAGTTCGGGGGCCTAGGTTCATAAAGGGGAACGTTCGGACAAAGAGCACACACGTCATTATTCTTTTGATTAAGTACTAGGAGATTTCCCCTTTAGAAAGTCATGATCTCATCCAAGGGGAATCTAACCCTTTCTCCACATCATGAAGAACTGAAGCTGGGCACATCTGTAATGCCATGGTTAGTTCTGCAAGATGGGGGCTGGGGGGCTGAGGCAGGAAGATTGTAAGGTTAAGGCCAATGAGAACCATGCTGCAAGATCCTATCTTTAACAGCAAACTCTAAAAACTATGGTTCATAACAAAATCAACCAATCAACCAACCAACCAAACAAACAAACAAAAAACCAGCTAGGAAGAAGGAACGGAGGTGAAGTATTGGCTCTACCTGTGACACTCAGCAGGCAAAAGGCCCCTCCCCAGGGTTACAGTAAACAGTTGCTGCGGGAGGAGACAGTGACCTACCCACTTGCCCTTCTCCACAGTCTGTCTGCCTGTGAGTCAAGGAGAACTCCAAGGTGCAACATTTTGAGTTTCTTGAGTTGAGTGCTGGGCTGGGCTTTCCTTGCTATGGCTGCTTTCAAATGTCCCCTGTTCTATAAGTCACCCTGTAGCCATATTCCTGCTCACAGCGCCAATAAAAAACTCATCCTTTACCAAGCTGAACTTTGGTGCAATCCTTATTTTGACCTGATACAGGTTCCCTTTCTAGGGTGAGTAGATGTGTGTGTGTGTGTGTGTGTGTGTGTGTGTGTGTGTGTGTGTGTGTGTGTGTGTGTGTGTTGGGTCTTCCCAGGAATGTCTCCCCACCACAGCTGTGACTATAGCTAAGGATGCCTGTAGAGTTCAAAACAAAATTTGAATGTTTCCAAAACAAACACGGTAAGTGTTTGGTGTGATGGATTATATACTATGAATAATGTTTTGGGTTTTTTGTTTTGTTTTGTTTTTAACCAAATGGCATGGAATTGAGTCAATTTACTGCTATGGTCAAGCAACTCTGAACGTAGTACTCTGTCTCATTGAAGACGTGGTACTCAGAGGGAAGACTGTGCCCCTGAAGTGAGCCAGCCAGGACATATTGCAGAGAGCCTCTTCTTTTTCACTGTTTTTCTTTTCCTTTTTCCTATCTTTTTCTTCAATGCTAAGGTGAGGTTTTTGTTGTTGTTGTTTTTAAGATTTATTTATTTATTTATATGAGCGCTCTATTTGAATGTATACCTGCATGACCAAAGAGGGCATCAGATTCATTGCAGATGGTTGTGAGCCACCATGTGGGTGCTGGGAACTGAACTCAAGACCTCTGGATAAGCAGCCAGTGCTCTTAACCACTGAGCCATCTCTCCAGCCCATCAACGCTGAGGTTTTTAACGCAGGGCCTGGCACAAGTCAGGTGAGTGCTCTCCAGGAAGTGGCATCCTCATCAGCAGAGGATGCTTTGATAAGTACTTTGACAAGTAGGACAAGAATACGTTTACTTCCTGTCTTGTTACTTCTAGCCCCCATTTTCTCTATGAGTATGTGTGTGGTATGCGTGTGAGAAACACACGTGCTGACACTAGTGTGCCCCACGTGTGGAGGCATGACCCTCACATCAGTAATCTTCCTTAATTGCTCTCTGTACTGAGGCAGTGTTGATCAACTGAAGGCACAGGGTCTGATTTGCATAGTCTAGCTGCCCAGCTTGTTGGGATCCTAAGTCTCCGCTTCCTATGTGGGAGATTATAAGAGGCTGTCATGGCTGCCTGGGTTTCAGGTGGACCCCGGGAATCCAAACTTTGGTCCTCATCATACTTGTGAGCAAAGCATGAACCATACCAGTGAGCTGCTGAGCCATCTCCCCAGCCCTCAATTCCTTGTTTAAGCTACAATACCTAAACCAATTTTCATCTCATACTTGATCAATAAGCTCCATATACCCAGCTTAAGAATTTACATTTACAGCCATAAAATTTAAATGTATGTATAGTCTTTTGCCCCACTGCCTGAGATTTGGATCCTGCCTTCCAGTCTAGTCTTTGTAAAAAAAAAAAAAAAAAAAAAATATATATATATATATATATATATATATATATATATATATATATTTATCACCTAGTTAAAAACTTTAATTGGTGTTTAGTAAATAAAATACAATGCTAGAATTCTCATCATCTTTGAGTATACAATTAGTTGCTGATATAAAAATAACTACTAATTATCACCGTACCAACTACTTCTAATAAAATATCCTAGGCAGGTACAGTAGCAATGGTTTTCAAATTAAGTCAATTTCTTCTTTGCAACAGTTCTAGGAGACAGGCTGAGTATTTGTGTTTTGTAGCTAAGAAAGCTAAACCCCAAAGAAATCAAGTAAACTTAAAATCGTCAAGACCGAAAACCTCTGAGCTCAGCTTCGAACCCATGCACCTTTGAACCATCCCAGGCAGTTAGAGATCTAATTCTCCCAGATCAGTGCTTCTCAGCCTTCCTAATGCTGTGACCCTTTAATACAGTTCCTCATGGAGTGGGGCCCCAGCCATGAAGTTATTTTTGTTGTTCCTTCACACCTGTAATTTTGACACTGCTATGAATCATTAATGCTCATGTCTGAGAGGCGACCGTAAAGGGGTTGCGACCCACAGGTTAAGCACCCCTGTCCAGGTAGAGCCAGGCAGCATCTGTGGTCTTCTGGTGACCTTCCGAGGCGAATCATGAGACAGTGGGGGACAAGTTGTAGTTCTTTAAAAAGCTAGAAAATCCTTCCCAGAGACTCTAGTCTCTCTAAGGTCTATGAATTCTCAGTAAGGAAGCTTGGATCTTGGTATTGGCTTTCTTTAAAGTAACTGAATAAAATATCTTTAAAAAATAAAACAAAATGAACCACAACAACAACAACAAAATCCCCAGGGTTACCCAGATTTCACAGTTTTAGAAAAAAAAAAACAGTGAAAATGTATTGTGGTGAGATTTTCTAGGCTAGCTGGCAAGCGCCCCCTCTGTATAAAGTGTACTGAGGTGGGGTGTGCTACAGGCTTCACACACACAGGTGGTGAGGACATGAAGTCACTCACTGGCTTTTACTGCAGCCAGTCCTGATTTAGAACAGCTAGATGACATCGTGGGGGACCCACGTTTCTCTCCTCCACGGTTGCTTCATCTGTTGCTAAGTGAAGTAGCCAGTCTATGAAAGCAGACTTCAAAAGCACTGTAGATGTTATCTATTATTTACTTATTTATGGTGAGGGGTACGGAACTGTTTAACTTTGTAAAGCTGTAAGCGTATGGGAGACAAAGTTGAAACCCATGCTGTTGGCTCTCGGATCCAGCCCTGAGGTGGTCACTGCTCTTTGGAAGACAAATCCAGTCTCCTGGGAAATGCCAACACCTCCCCAGTTTCAGTTTTGGTCATAAATCAGACAGAAGATGACATTGTGGAGGTCTCTTAGCACAGAGTTGTTGGACTGTTCTAGACGCAGGCTTCTTGGTAGTCTAGTCCAGGTACCTGGAAGGCTGGGAGAAGACAGAAGATGGTGGTAAAATCCCTTTTTAAAAAATCCTAAACATGCAGTGAGTGAGAGGGCACACAGGGGCCTACTGGGCTCAGTGTTGCCGCCACACAGTGACGTCCTAGGACATCATCAGACAGCAAAGAAAACGCCTGAGCTGCTTGGGGAAGGCATTACCTTCCGTCAGACTCAGCTCTCCTCTGATTCAGAAGATGGCAGAAACCATTCCAACCCCACCCCACCCCCCATTTTTGTAGTAAATAAACCACGTACGCTTTCTTCACTCATTTTGGTCTAGTATTTCTCTTCTTCCTGGCTCTTCCCGGCCATCTTCAACCTCCCGGAGCAGCCTAGGCCAGGGGTTGCTTTTCCCTTGCATGGTGGCTCTTGTCAAACCCTCACTCTTTGTGGCCTGAATTCCTGCAGGCAGAATTTTGATACAGAAAACTGCTACTCAGAGCTTTTTCATGGTGACTGAGGCCATGAAGACAGGAGTTGGAGGTGGGGGGTCCCAGCCTCCTGATGGTGCCTCCTTCCACCTTCCGTTCCCAGCCTTCAAGCCAAATCTGAATGGGCTCCCGTGCTCTGCTTAGACTCCTGTCAAGACAGTCTGATGCTGGGACTGTGCAAGATGTAAAATTAACATTAACAGTCAAACTCAAACTATTCCTACCGAGGGGGTACAAATGTCGGGGGGGGGGGCGAGCTTTTCTTATCTTTCAATACAAGTGTGTTTGCAAGAACGACATAACTCTTGCTTCTCCACCTCAAGGTTGAGCTGGTAATTATATATTTCAGAAGAATACTGCATACAATTTAAAAAATAAAAAAAAAACCCACCAGCACAAAAATATGACATGGTACGAAGCCCCGCGCAAAGTCGTTCACTGCACATATGGTAATTGCACCAATTACATTTAAAATATTTATTTGCATACCCCAAACCCCAAGATATAAAGGCTAATTATCAAAAATGACACCAGCAAACAGTTTTTACCCAAGCTAACCAAAAACAGAATAATATTAATAATGCAAAGAAATGAAAAGAAACTTCAGTCTACTACTTGAATTAAAATGTCAACTAAATAAAACGGCAAATTCGCCAGCCTCGGTGTTAGAGTGTATGGCTGTATCATTTGAGGAAAACACACAGAGTCTTTCAGCTTTGATAATCACTTTTGACTCCTTGGAACTGACTGAGAAGTGAACTATGTAAAAACTTGTATGTGGTGAGCTAGGTTAAATTTGATGCATAATTTGAAAATGTGATGCTTTTCTCAAGAGTACACAGGCCGAGTTAATGGCTACCATCCCACCTAAATATGTTGATCAAACTGACTTACAGGTGTATGTGTCCTCCGATCTGCTTCTGTTTCTAAGCATAATATAAAATGCATCACACAGGGCAGTTCCTTGGAGTGTATTTCACGCAGTATTTCTTACCGAGGTTTTCAGCCTAAAATTAAGGAGCGATAGAGATGGCACTAAGGGGGCGATTAGTGAGATGTCTGACATTCTCCACTGACAGCTCAAGATAGGATTCAGACTCCTCGGCTCTAGTACAATTTGATCTCTAGGCACAATTAAATCAAAGCACAGAGACTATCATAGTCATGTTAGCTAAAAACATCTCTGCCTATTTTTATGCTTTGACTTAAAATGAAAAAAAAAAAATATGAAGACTGTCTTCTGTCACAAAGGGCAATCGTGACACAGGATGGCTGCACCTCCCCTTCAGGGGGCAGAGAAAACGGCACACCATACCCCATCGGCGCTCCGCCACCACCTCTAGTTAGACATCAGTCATGCCTGTGCTCCGTGGAAGTGCTGGTGGAGCTCGGCTATGGCCCACAGTGGGGCGGGAGGGAGCACTCCAGAGCCACCATGATCGTCTCAGGGATGCTCAGTACAGAAGCTCTTCTGAATCTCAAGGAGCCAATGGCCTGAGAAGCAAGGGGTTTAGCACTGAGCTACAGCCCCACTCAGAGGTTACTTTTTTGTTCTTTAGGTTTTGTTTTGACACAGGGTCTCACTAACAGTCCAAGATGACCTGGAACTTGCTTTGCAAACCAGGCTGACATAGTGCTCTATGTTCTAAGCACTAGGAATAAAGGCATGTACCATCACACTCAGCTCCAAAGGTTACTTTTTTAAAAAATTGATTGATTGATTGATTGATACTTTATTTACATTTCAAAGGTCTCCCCTTTGGAAACCCCCATCCCCTCCCCTTCCCCCTGCCTCTATGAGGGTATTCCCCCACCTACCCACCCACTCCTATATTCCCTCCTTGGCATTCCCCTTTACTGGGGCCTCTAACATCCTCAGGCCCAAGGGCCTCTCCTCCCCCTGATGGCCAACAAGGCTCTCCTCTGCCACATATGTGGTCCGAACCATGGGTCCCTCCATGTGTATTCTTTGGTTGGTGGTCTGGTCTCCGGGAGAACCAGGGGGTCAGGCCAGTTGACACTGTTGCTTCCTCCATGGGGCTGCAGACTCCCTCAGCTCCTTCAGTCCCTTCTCCAACACCTCCATCTGGGACCTCACTCTCAGTCCAGCGGTTACTGTTAAGTGAAACTTGGGTATTCCGAACTTTTGGGCTAATATCCACTTATCAGTGAGTACATACCATGTTCATTCTGTTGTGACTGAGTTACCTCACTCAGGATGATATTTTCAAGTTCCATCCATTTGCCTTCGAATTTCATGAAGTCATTGTTTTTAATAGCTGAGTAGTACTCCATTGTGTAAATGTACCACATTTTCTGTATCCATTCCTCTGCTGAGGGACATCTGGATTGTTTCCAGCTTCTGGCTATTATAAATATGGCTGCTATGAACATAGTGGAGCATGTGTCCTTATTACATGTTGGAGCATCTTCTGGGTATATACCCAAAGATTACTTTTAATAAATGGATTTTTTTTTCTGAGAAAAACATAGAACATTTCTGTGATTTAAAACGTTGCTAAAAACTTTTGGAAATACCTTTTTAATCCTTCCTACCAGGCGAAGTTAAGACTATCTTTTTTAATATATATATATATTTAAAGACATATTTTATTTTGCATGCATGACTGTTTGCCTGCATGTATGTCCCATATGTGTTCCTGGTATCTGAAGAGGTCAGAAGAGCACCAGATCCTAGGATTGGAGTTAGAGATGGCTGTGACCCTCCATGTGGGAATCAAATCCCAGTTTTATTCAAAAGCAGCTAGAGTTCTTAACCACTGAACCATCTCTCCAGCCTTGGTTTGGTTTGGTTTTTAAATCTTCCCCCACTCTCTCTCTGTCTCTCTGAATCTGTGTCTCCTCCCATTCCTCCTTCTTTCTTTGTGCATGTGCATGTGTGTGTGCGTGTGTGCTTGCATGCGTGCATGCATGTGTGTGTGCGTGTGTGCTTGCATGCGTGCATGCATGTGTGTGTGTGTGTCTCTGTGTGCATGTGTATATTCACATGGGGAGGTCACAGGACTGAGAGTTGGTTTCATCCCTCCACCATGTGTGTTCTAAAAGCCCAGCTCAGGTTGACAGCTTTCTGCAAGCGCCTTTACCCACCGAGTAACATTGCTACCTCACAACTATGGTTCTTAACCACCACCCCTTCAACAGTTTTTCAACACAGTCACCGCTTCCTTCTGCCAGATACTCTCTCGTCTCGTTGGTACCTGTCAGCTTTTATCCATCTTTCAAGACCTGTCTTACCCTTCTCCTGCATCCTGCTTTTCTCCATCTCCCCAAGCCATCGTCACGCTCCTCTTCTATGCAGGATGGCCTGGCTGCCCTGATGACTGTAGCCCTTCTCACATCCACTGGCTGCTTTATGATGCAGCACTGACACTACAGTACCAAATCCACTTGCTCCAGAGAAAGCGCTTATACCCACTAGTAATCTTTAAGGAACGTGAAATAGCATCCGTTTTGTGAATGAAATGGAATGTATACAAGGCAAATAATTTAACTGGCAGTCTTTTGAGGAGTATCCTGGGGACTGGACAAAGGAAGTAAGCCACACTGCTGACATTAATACCCATTTACAGGGTTCAGTACAGGTGTCTCCCATCTCCCTGCTCATTTTACCATGATCACCTTCGGAGTAAAGATCAGGCATCCTGTCCTAAGACCCTTTACGCTTACAACCATGCTATGTGCACAGCAGAATCTCAGCATGAGCCTTTTGCTCTAGAACGCTCTATGGGTCACTGTATGCACTCTGTCACCCTGACAGCGGAAGATTAACTGTCCCATGCAGTGGGTAATGTCCCTCGTGGGTCCCGAGTGCCTTTTCCTTTTGTGCTCTGGTGAGCTGGGGCACCCCTCTCCACTCTCACAATTCTCCTCTAGAAGCCCTCTAGACATATCCTGAGGCTTGCCAACACCCTGGCCAAGTGGCAATTTAGCTTACAAAGTAAAGCTCCACCAGAAGAGACGTCAGAGGTCACAGAGTCACACCCAGTCACCCACACAGGGCAGGGAAGCAAGAGGAATAACTTCAGACCATGTCCTCAGTCCCATACCTGCGTCCTGAGCATTCCCTAAGGCAGAGTGAACGTGCTCCACAGACCCGCGGCACCCTATTTAGCTCCAGGAAATGGCGGAGCTCAGAAGACGCTCGCTGGGACCCCACACAGCTGCCTTATGGTGCCAGTGCAACTAGGAAGCACTTGAGAGCCTTTCTCGGGGCACTTCAAGCCCTGCCACCAGATGAGCCTCTATTTCCTTTGCCCTCTAATTTCCTCTCTGCCTATTCTCTGCTTATCCTTTAGGCTTGCTCCGTCTCATCCCGTGCCCCCAGCCCCCACCCACTGCAGCTTTATTCAGATGACAATGAAAAGGAGTTTCAGCCAACAAAGGCAAAAGTATCTTCTCTACCAACCTTTTCCACTAATATTGTTGTACGATGCAGCAAGAGTGAAGCAGCACATCATGGCTGTGACATGTGTCTTTATGAGGGACCACAGGCTATTCAAGTCAGCAGTCTAGAAAGAACACAAGCCTCTAAGAGAATGTACTGTCCGAGTGACCTTCCTACCGTGTTTCAGGAGTCCGGGTTGTAAGAAAAGTGAGGTGCAGCTCAGAGGATGCTGGGAAAGATGACTGTCAACAGTTGGGCAAGGACAACGTGCTTCTTCTAAAATCTTGGCTCATTTCAGGAAATAGGAACAAACACACTATTCCAACTGCTCTCAGCAATGGGACTTGACCCTGTCTATACCTGCGACAACAAATGATCATATGGTAAGTGAGTTGATCGGCGTAGGTCTGGGGTTGTTTGGCTGTGCGATCATCTCAGCTGGGAAAATTGCTACTCCTAACACAGAGAACAGGCATGTTTGCCCAAGAAAAGGACCGGACCGAATGAGCTTCTCAAACCTTCCTCTGACACTGCTTTGGAAGGAGCTTGGAAGAGGGACATTAGAAAAAGAACAGGCAACACGAGTTACCTGTAAAGCCAGAAAGGACAGCGACAGCTCCCTTACTCTTGAATGTGTTTCACAGGCACAGCATAGCCATTTCAAAAGACACAGTATTTTTATGCAATGACTTCAAAGACACTTAGGCTTAAAGATGGCACATGAGAGGATTGTTTTTTTCCCAAAGGGGAACTGTGTTTGAAGATCACCAGTGCTGTGTTTACCAAATCTGTAACATTAGAAACCAGAGAGGCACGCCTTGGCCTTGGCCGTCCGTAGGCTCACCCAGAACGGGACATAGACATATGCTACATTATCCATCTCGGGGCACTGGCTAGCCGTGCTCAGAGGTTCAGAGACGCTTTGGGAAAATTCATGGCTGGTGAATCAGCATAGGGAATTTCATGAAAAATTGAGACTGTCTCAACCTTTCCAATAAACACACATTATAGGGCCAGCACCACCACCACCTGTTTCCCAGTGACTCTGCGAGAAAGGACGGTTGGCTGGCTTGCATAAGGACATTAGCAATAGTGACACAGGGCTGGTGGTGGCAGCAGCAGCAGCTAACTTTTGCTCAGATGTAGGCAGCATGTGGTACACTGTATTTATTCTATGAATTCATTCTCCCCTAGACACTTATATGAGGTAAACACCCATGTTTGATAGAGAGGAAACCTAAAGGGCTTGGGTAGCTTGCCCAAAGAGCCAGTGATGGGTAAAGGCAGGCTATGAAGCCAGCAGCATAAATCTTTTTTTTTTTTTTTTTTTTTTTTGGTTTTTTTTGAGACAGGGTTTCTCTGTATAGCCCTGGCTGTCCTGGAACTCACTCTGTAGACCAGGCCGGCCTCGAACTCAGAAATGCGCCTGCCTCTGCCTCCCGAGTGCTGGGATTAAAGGCGTGCGACACCACCACGTGGCTCAGCAGCATAATTCTAAAGCCTCTCCTCTGATACGTGCAGCCCAGGAATCACACACTGGCAACCCCAGACTTGGCAGCCGAAGGCAAACAGGCTGAAGACTTCAAGATAACTCATGCTATCTTGACAAATGAAGTTTCCCATAGAAGGGGACATATCTCGGTATCTATCATGGGTGATATATCTTTTATTGGGTTGCTAAAAAGTGGTGCTTTTTAAACTGTTAAGGGCCACAGTTCACTTACGATGCTTCTACTTAAAATACCCTATTCCATTTTTACCCAAAGGCATGTTGCTGATAGCCAAGTTCCTGTCTGATGACACATCAATTCCTGACAATGACTCTCTGTGTCTGTTGCTCAGTGTGAATATTCAGAACTCAGGCGCTAGGCAGAGGGTGTGTGTTGGGCAAGGGAAGCTTGGTTTTCAAATAGAAGGGAAATGGGTGCTTATGGGATTGCTTATTAGATGCCTCTTATAGGGCAAAAAGAGGGGGGAGGGTGGGGTTGGGGGTGGGGAACAACAAATTTACTTGTGTTCCCTGAGTCAATCACACTGAGGTGGCTATTCAGACAACCGAAAGTATCGGTTAGCCCAGATATTACAAATGCAATGAGTTGTATTCAAGTTAGCCTGGCATTCTTACATAATTCATAAAATTATTCTTTATTCCCCAAGCATAGAAGAACCTAATAGCAAATGAGGTACCTTGGGAAACAGAACCAAACGTGCCATGATGAGAGTACCTTTGATTCCAGGGGCTGACACTGGAATCCGTCCTGATGCTGTGCAAACTGTGAATAGACCATCCCCCACTCCATGTGCCGTGTTTATTAGGGACTAGCCCACATCCTTTACAGGTCTAGTCACTTATGGCAACAGTACAACCACACGAAGGAAGCACCAAGATCACCTCCATTTACACATGAGGAAGCTGATGCTGAGGTTTATTGTAAAATTTCCAAGTTTATTGGAAAAAGGCAGCACTGGGATTTAATCTGGGCAGTATGCCTCCGGTGTCAGCTCTCCTTGCTAATGTGCCTGAGAACTGAATACAAGCTCCTGGGAAGCCTGAAAGAGGAGGCTTAGTGTTGAAGCGACAGCTTAACCTGATGGAGCTGTATCCATTACCTTACCACAAGCCCACAGAAGTTCAGATCAAGATAGTATGCTAACAGCTTTTCCACCAACTCATTGTTTCAATGGCAAATCCCAGTCTGGACTACCTTTGTGACTTCCAAGTGGCCTTTTTTTTCTCTTAGTATGTAGATTTTCTTTAATCATTTTTTGATATTTACTTTATTTACATTTCAAATGTTTCCCCTTTCCAGGTCTCCCCTTTGGAAACTCCCTATCCCCTCCCCCTCCCCCTGCCTCTATGAGGGTGCTCCCCCCCCACCCCCCTCTTCCCTCCCTAGCATTCCCCTACACTGGGACCTCTAACACCCTCAGGCCCCAGGGCCTCTCCTCCTCCTGATGACCTACAAGGCCCTCCTCTGCCATAAATGTGGCCTAAACCATGGGTCCTTCCATGTGTATTCTTTGGTTGGTGGTCCAGTCTCTTGGAAGCTCCAGGGGGTCTGGCCAAGTGGCCTTTCTTAAGACACCTAGCCTATCTTGATTTAAATACTTATATACTAAAGAACCAGATGATCCCCAACGTATAACGTTTAGACTTCTGATGTTTCAAATTTTTGCCTGGGTCAAGTAAATTATACTCATAAGAAGCTGTACCTCAAAGTATGAGTGTTGATCCTGCCACACACACCTTGGGCTGTTGATATACAGTACAAATCCCTTCTTAAGATTCTGGTTGGTAGCAGGAAGTAGCAGCCCCCAGTCAGCCACACAATCATGACGAGAAACCACAGACAACTCTAGTCCTTTAGCACACCGTACTACTAAATTAGGATGCCTGGTAGTCTGAAGTACTGCATGTCTTTTGGAGAAGAGGTTTGGAGAGATGGTTCAGAGGTCAAGAGCACTGGCTGCTCTTCCAGTGATCCCAAGTCCAGTTCCCAGCAACCACATGGTGGCTCACAACCTTCCATAATGGGATCCATCCGGTGCCCTCTTCAGTCATGCAAGCATACATGCAAGCAGAATACTGCATATATAATAAATCCTTAAAAACAAAAATCTGAGACTGGAAATGTACCCCTTACGACTTTAAAAGCATCTTTAAAAGATGGCTCCCCCTACCCCTCTCCATGGTGTTGGTGGTCAAAGAGAGGGTCTTGACATCCTAGGCTGGTACTCAGTAAGCTATATCCTCAGCTCTTGAAATACGGTTTTGTGCCACATGATTTTCAACTTGCTATTAGTTTTTTAGCAAGACACAACTCCACAGCAAAAGGAGCATCTACAGTGTTTTCTTCCAGTCAAAGAGCCACAGAAAATCAGTGTCACACAGACTGTTCTCAAGCCATCGCGACAGCTGTGCATTATGGGAGCTAACCTGGCAGTTCAGACAACCCAGAGAAAACCTCCTGGAGGGCTCGATCTTGCCAGTGGCTATGAATACGTCCATCTGACCTATGAAAGACAGAGCTGGCAGCCTGTGGCCCCTGTCACTGACCACATGCATCGGGCAGGCAAAGGTCAGACAGTGTCCGAAACAACCCATCAGGTGAAATCTCAGAGGGTGAAGCCTGTCGCCTACTTGTCTGCTTTCTGTGGACTAAGCAGCATCCCTCATGGAGGGGCCTACACAGTTAATGAGCAGGCGGACTAGATGCTGTGTGACTTCATGATAAAAGAGCGCAAATCTCAAATGTGATTGTGCCCTACAATTTTACTTTGGAGGAATACCTCCTTCTCTCTGAGAAGCTTGGCTCCATGTGGAAGGTGACAGGTTTTTGCGAGGCCACAGGGAAAAGGTGGCTTCTAGATTTCACAGGAGGGAGGCAGCTCTGTACATTTGACTCAGATATTGGGGAAAACACCCCTATTCCAAACAGGGGTTGAGCACTGTTGGGTGCTTGTTTGCCTTTCATGACACTGCGTTCTAGACTTGAAAGCCACAAAAGAGGAACAAGAGTCATAGATGTGGCTTCTCTCTTCTCAGGGATAGAATCATGGCTGCAAAGAAAGTATCGGTAGTTCCATAGGCAGAGCATAAATGCAGAACTAGTCAGAAGAACACACAGCTTTTCAAACACCAAAGAAACCATGAATAAATGGCAGATGTTATTGTAAATAACCATGCTCTCCCATTGGGTGTTTCCCCTTGCTTTCTGTTACTATGATAAACACCAGGCTCAAAAACCAACGAGAGGAGGAAAGGGTTTATTTTAGCTTACAGGTTACAGTCTATCATCAAGGGAAGCCACGGCAGGAACTCGAGGCAGCAGAGATCACGGAAGGGTGGGTGCCGTTTGCTGACTTGCTTCTCCTGGCTCTCTCGGCTCCCTCCCATATCCAAAATGGGCCTAGGCCCATTTGTCCAAGGACTGCACTGCCTACAATGACCTGGTCTCTCCTGAATCAAATGACAACCAAGAAAATGCCCCCACAGACGTGCTCACATGCCAGTCTAGCGCAGGCAATTCCTTGCAAGACACATCTAGGTTCCTGTCGCCTTGACAAAAACTATCACCCTGCATTAGTACTACTAAAACTTCTTAATACCACAGTCACAGCTGAAAGAAGGGATTTGCATTTTCTAATGCAGGTGTTGGATGGCTCAGGAAAACAAAAAAAGAAAGAAAGTAATGCATATTTTTAAAAATTAAAAGGGAAACTTGCTACTTTGGGCTGAAGTACTGTGGAGGTAAAGAGTAGCTTCCTAAGAAAAATGGAGATCTCAACAATTTCTCTAAATCTAAAGTAACACTGGGAAATTTCCTGATTTCTAAAAAGAAAAATAACAAAGTAAAAACATTAAGTGGAGAAGGAGAAGGAGAAGGAGAAGGAGAAGGAGAAGGAGAAGGAGAAGGAGAAGGAGAAGGAGAAGGAGAAGGAACAGGAGCAGACGCAGATGCAGAATCAGCCGCCCACATTCTTCTGACAGACTAATAAGGACTTTAATATGACAGTCTGCTGTTTATCTGCACGTTGCATGCACAGCCCCAGCTTTCTCAGCTATTATTCAAGAGCTGTAAAATGAAGAATACCTAATTGCCTCCTGGAGAAAAGTATTCCTACCAAACGACTTAAGCAAACATATTCTGAACTAACAAAGTATTTTACAATAATCTGAACTAAAGAATGAGTGACAGCTAAATGGCGGCCATTACAGTTCTCCAGGTGCCCAGTCAGGGCCCATTTCGGTCTTACGGAACACCTACCAGCCTCTGGACAGCTCCCAGCAGCCCAGTGTCAGATGCTTCAGGAACGTGATTTTTCCTTCTTACTTGCTACAATGGCTGTCAGCTTAGCGCACTGCTCAATCTACTGCTCAGTGAACTCAGAGTGGAGAATGTCCTAGGCCTTTGGTGGCACATTATCTCAGCTGTTTCAGATTAGTTAGGTACAAAGGAGCTAGTAAGGGATGTGTTCATTAAAAATAATTATTTAGGCAGAGAATAGAAAGCTGGTAGCTCTGTCTCACCTGACAGAAGTTTTCCTGGCAACAGAGAAATTTAGTATCTGCTCTTTAAACCCATTGGCCACGTATACTTAAAGATAGCTACTAACATCCTCATACAGTTTGGGAAGGAGTCTCCCATTTACTCCTTTGAAAAAATATTTTAAAGGCCATATGTAGACCTGGTGAGAGTTGAGAAATGCGTGACAGCAACTCCTCCCTGAGGGTATTGATAAGCTGAGACGAATTGACTACTTGTAAACCATTATTCCTTCACCCCTTTTACGCCCTAGTTCAGTCAGGTTCTTAGCTGCACCCAACTCACCCTTGGTTCTTAGCTGCACCTAAGTTACCCTGGCAACAGCCTCCCTGTTTGCAGAGGCTGAAGCAAGCTGCCTCCTCAATCCCCAAGCAGTTTCCTGCTCTAGGTATCTGCACATCTGGACTCTCACTCTCTCTGTTGCTAGCCTTCTCCACAGCTGGCTTCGCACTTGTCTGAGATTGTCAGCTGGCCCGCTGTGGCTTGCCTGCTAGCTGGTTTCTGGGACTTTCAACACTGTGAGGTTCTACTTCTTTGGTCCACTTCCTGGTCCAGTATGCTCAGCCTTTATTTTTCCATCTCTGGACATAACACATGTAAATCAAAAAGCAATTTGTCCAAGTAAGCAAACAAACAAACAAACAAACAAACAAACAAAAAACCAATGACAGGTTGTACTTTACCACTTCTATTTGGGAAATGGTGAGATATAATCTCTGTGTCTGTGCGTCTGTCTTTCTGTATGTCTCTATCTTTCTGTTTCTGCTCCCCAAACCCCAACTATGAAAACAGACATATCCCATAGGAAACTTCAGTTCATTTACTTGCATCTACTGTAACTCTTGCTTGGAAGTGGTGGTTTGCTCATAACGAAGTCATTTGTACTGCAGGGGACTCTGACGGGGCACTGGATACCTGCTGCTTTAAGCCCTGTGGCCAGTCTAATGCACTGTATCTTAATAATGCGAGGAATGACAACCCTGGGTTGGATTTTGATCCCTTTCTAAGAAGCATCCCCTGCTAGTTAACCCTGGAACTAGAAGCTTGTTAGTGTAGCTTCTCCTCTACTTTTAAAGGCGCTGTTCAGCCTGACTAGAATGAAAGTCGTGTTTGGAACTGGAAACAGAAGTTTCATCAGTTTCTTTCCCGATACAAGACTCTTTCTATTGGTCTGCAAAGTCAGAATAAGCCTGAGGTATGCAGGAGAAAGCATGGGATGCAGGAAGAAAGCTATTAGAATTGTATTTCCCATTTTTGTGGGGAATACAGTTTAGAGTACGCACTCACGTAACAGTATAAACACATAGTTTAATAATGAAAAATGTAATGTCATAAGTATGAAATAAAAGTCCAGGTGGGATTGCAATCTAATTAGTTTGGAAGCCAGTGGCCTTTGCACACACGGTGACAGTGACAGTGACTCATCCCTGCCACTTTGCTCACAATTCAGCCATATCTAAGCACCCTCTTTCCCGTCCATACCCCTCTGAACCACTGGAGCGCATGCTGTCGAAAGGTAGAAGACCTTGACTCTTACCTTTTGCAAGTATAATGTTCAATGTATTACACAGCATGTAGCAGATGCTAAACGCATATTATTAAGTGATTGGCGGCCAACTAATGAAGTTGTATAAAGCTACAAGGCTACTTCATATCTCTACAGAAATCCACTTACTAATCTCTCTGATTGGAATTCCCTTCATACCACCCCTCCACCCTCCAAGAAACCCATAACACTAGGTCAGTGGAGGGCCTTCTTCGTGGCATCATGGAGTTGCCTACACATCTATCTGCATTATTTTTTTAAAAAGTATCCATTTTTTATTTATGTGTGAATGTGTCACCTGAATATATTTATACACACCATATCTGTACTTGGGGCCCATGGAGGTCAGAAGAGACCATCAGATCTTTTGAAACTGGAGTTCTGGATAGCTGTGAACCACCGTGGAGGTACTGGGAATTGAACCTGGGTCTTCTGCAAAAACAGCATACACTCTTAACCACTGAGCCGTCTCTCCAGCCCCTCTTCTGGGTTCTTACACATCTAATTTTTCATATTACATGTTTGTCTCCTCGACAGACTGGATTGCTTAAAGTCACAGTGAGATAGTGGAGAAGCAAACTTGTAGATAACAGATTATTAATCTGAAGACCTTAGAAGCCTTCCAGTTCTACCAACAGTTAACAACTAAACCCAGACTCTAAATCATAAGCCAGAAAACTAGACACAATAATAGGAGGCCATTGATTTCTGTGCCTGGCAACAGGCAGTGCAGGGCTGAGCTCTACGAGCAAAGCTCTCAGCACCAAGCAGAGATGGATGAAGACAGAGAGACTTAGGGAGGCTGGCACGGTGGGATTCATGGAGCAGACACCAGAGAGGAGGGAACTTAGACTAAGTACAGAAACAGAGCTCCAGAACTCTGAACAAGTTCCTGAGTCTTTGCTTGCATGCTAAGTTCTACTCACTTGGATTTAGACTCCAGTAGGCTGAGGCTAGCCAGGGTCACACAGATAGACCCTTTCACATCTCAAAAGGAAGAAAGGAGACTAGGCATACAGCTCCTTTGTAGACACCCTTGCCTCCTAAGGAGGAGGACTTGAACTTCATATCCCTCTCCACAACAACACAAACCAGATATATAAATAACTCCCAGGTCAATGACTCTTAAAATACAGAATTCGGTCTGGAGAGATGGCTCAGAGGTTAAAAGCACTGGCTGCTCTTCCAGAGGTCCTGAGTTCAATTCCCAGCACCCACATGGTGGCTCACACCTGTCTATTAACTGTAGTTCCATTAAACCTGACACCCTCCTCTGGTGTGCAAACGTACATGCAGAGAACACACCCATATATGTAAATAAATACAAGTTTTTGAAAAATACAGCATATCAAAATTTGTTGAGTTCGTACTGCCACGGAGGGAAATCAATCATCAGCTTCGGATGGCGGTGTTAGCAGAGAAAAGGGTTAGTTAGCTTCGCCTTCGAGATGTTAGAAAAAGACGAGTGTGGTAATCAAACAAAGTGAAATAAACAAGCTAGAGAAGGCGCTGAAATAGAAAATGAGTACTAGGGACAAAACAATTAAATCAAAACTCAGTTCTTTGAAAAGATCAATGAAATCAGTAAAGCCCTCGCCCACTGCTCAAGAGAAAACAGAGTTGACAGCATTACTGTCAGGAGTCTGAGTGCACCAGAGGTTACTGCTGCAAATCCTACAGAGGCCGGGGGTAATGAGGGTCGCTGCAAATAAATACATACATGTGAGTAAGTTGGAAAAGTACAAGAAATAGACGAATTCTTTTTAAAGTCCTAACTTTCAGAATGGTCACAAGATAAATGAAAGTTTGAAACACCACATTTGTATTTTATCGAGCCAGTAAATAGAGACTTTTCCAAAAGAAAATTTCAGGTTCAGATGACCTTGCTGGTTAGATCTATCATTTAGAAAATAGTTGGCAGACATCTGTGTAACTTTTGCTTTTTAGAAAAGGAAAAAGAACATTTGCCAACCTGCTTTATAAATCCAACAATGTCCTAATATCCAAACCAGACAAAGAACCTATCACAAGACTTCAAGAAAAACACGTGTGGTTATGACTTACATAAACATTGATAAATAATGCTTAAGAAAATAATTCCAAATCAAATATGGCAACACCTAAAATCATAATAACCTATGACAAAATAGGACTTACTTATTTTTCAAGGGTAAGTTAACCTCGACAAATCAATGTAGCCTATTATATTCAAAAATAAGAGAATTGGGCTGAGGGAATATAACTCAGTGGCAGACTGCTTACCTAGCACACGGGTGCCCCTGTGCTCAGTCTTCCGAGCCACAAATAAATAAAATAATAAAGAAAAATAATATAATCCTCTCATAGGATGTAGGAATGTAATTTAACAAAGTTCAAAATCCTCATGACAGAAATTATCAGTGATCAAGCAATTCAGCCTTGGATATATCAGCAGAGGCACTGAATCAATATGTCCAGTGGTGTCTGTGCTTCCAGTCTGATGGCAGCACAGTAGCTAAGATATGGAAGCAGCCGACGTGGCCATCAACAGATGCACCGCTAAAGAGGCTGCCCTGAGGGAAGGTGGCCGTCGAGAGACTGTGTCAGTGGTGCCTTGGTCTTGGCCTTTCCAACCACCAGAACTGGGAAATCTATTCCTATTGTTTTTAACCTATCCGGTTTATAGAATTTTGATATAGCAGCTCAACAAGTGAAGATATTCTTGGCTAATAAAAATATTATGAAATCCTGAAAAGGGATGTAGATTTAATAAGAGAAACTAGCAACGTCACAACACACAAGGCACGTACACAAAACCACTTTCATAGTCTAGCAATGAGCAGGCAGAATATGAGATGAAAATGTAGTACTGCTAACAATGGCATTTTTTCAGAGTGACAGAACCATGGTAAAACCTGAGTATGTTAGACAAGTACACCTTTGTTAAAACTGCTGATATGAATTCAAAATGGCAGCATTGATAGCAAATAAATGGTACCTCCAGAAACCTAATTTTGGGGTTTTGCAATTTTAATGTTTTATATATGTATGCATGTTTTGCCCACATGCATGCCTATATACCATGTGTGTGCCTAGAGCCCATGGAGGCCAGAAGAGGGGCTTGGGTTCCTCTGGAACTGTTGTTACAGCTGACTGTGAGCCTGTGTGTATACAGGGACACGTGTGGAGTCAGAATTGAACCTCAGTCCTCTGGAAGAGCAGCCAGTGCTCTTAATAACTGGACAATCGCTCCAGCCCCATTTATCTTATTTATTTATATGTCTATTTATTTTGAGACAGGGTCTCACTATGTAGCTCTGGCTGGCATGGAACATGCTATGTAGACACAGCTGGCCTTGAACTCACAGAGAACCAATTGCCTCTGCCTCCTAAAAAGTTGACTTTTCGTATGTTTGTTTAAAAAAGCACCAGACCTAAATAAAAAGAGTTTCCTTTACCATACTGTGAGAAATGAGAAATCAAGGACATTTGAAACAAACAACAATAGCTTTGTAGCCACCCTTTGTAGTTTGGATCCTGATTTTCTTCAAATGCTCGCCATTGAGGGTTCTATCACCAGCCCCTGTTGCTATGGGGAGGTGGCAGAGCCTTTGGAAGGTAGAAGAGGAAGTTATGTCGCTTGAGATATGGCCTTGAAGGGGCTACTGGGACCTTATTCCTTTCTCTTTGCTTCTCAGAAGCCACCAGGAGAACAGTTTCTCTCACTCTACACTGACCCCATGTCAGCGAAGGCTCAGACAACAAGGTGCAGAGGCTGTGGATTGAAACCACTGTAACTGTGAGCCCAACTCATTCTAAAGTTGATTACCTCATGGATTTTGTTATCATAATACAAAGATGAGTACCACATTCTTGGATTTTTTTCTTTATCTTTTTTTAAACTATTGTTTACCAGGAGGTCTTGACACTACTGGAGAATGACATAAACTAACCCATCATCCCCCTTATTTTCCAAGCCAATGACTTAGAAGTCATGCTTGGTTCTTATTTTCTCTTCACCATGGCCACTTCTAACCTTTTACCAGGTCCAAATTAGGGTTTTACTTCCCAATCAGGTCTAGAATTGTTCTGTTTATATCTGTTACTATTGGCAGCAAGCTCTTCAAAAGGGACGTATGTAAGCACTACATGTCACCAAAGAGTTACATATAGGTTACAGAGTGTCGCATATAAGCCAGCAAAAGTGCTTTCTAAGTCTACTTTCTGTGTTCATTATTTTAATTTTTAATTGATCTTAAAGGGTTGACAACTGGCAAATAATAACACTGTATAGTAATTATGCAAAACACAGAACTTGGTTGCAAAATATGACCATCTATGCACTCCCTAGACAGGTACATACATGAACATATATGTTTACATATACATATCTCCATACCTGCACAAGTCATTCTCCTCTGTGAAAATTTCAAAACTGCTCAGAGTAGCAAATTACAAATCATAAATGAATTCTATGCCAGCTACTCTGCTAAATACTGGGACCTAGGGCTGGGGATGTGGCCCATGCATGAGGCCTGGGGCTCAGTTAAGTGCACTATAAAAGGTGAATAACTGTGAAAAACTTTAAACTGGACCATTAAAAAAAATCTCTATTACTAGAAGGTATGGTGGCGATTCAAGCACTCAGAAGCAGAGGCAGGAGGATCCCTGTGAGTTGTAGGCCAGCCTGATCTACACAGGGTGTCCCTGACTGACCAGGGCTACATAGGAAGACACTATCTTAAACACACACACACACACACACACACACACACACACACACACAAATTAACAAAAATATCCTCTATTATGCATATAAAGTAGAAGTACTTTAATGACTTTCTGAGACTAGTGGGTGTGAGGAGTATTCTCACACATTTTAAGTATGAGATAGATTTAGCAATACTTTAAAATGTTTTGTATTATTTACTTATGTTTATGTGTGAGCGAGAGCACACACGAGTGTGCGTATGTGTACAGGTGCCCAAGGAAGCCAGAAGAAGCCCTCAGATCCCCTGGAGCTAGAGTTGCAGGCAGTTGTGAGCTGCCTGATGTGAGTGCTGGAACCAAACTCTGGTCCTCTGAAGGCACGGCAAGTGCTCCCAGCCACCGAGCCGTCTCTCGGGGCCCAGCAGGAATATTCCCAGCACCTTGCATGAGTATCCTACATGACTTTTCCAAAGTAAAAATATACAATTTCTTAAAGATACCTTTTTGCATTAATGGTATGAATACAAAGCCCATGCTTCTAGCCTTTGGTTTACATCTCTTCTGTGAAACGCTACTGCAGTGTCCTAGGAGCACGGGTGAAAACAGTGTCCTTCCTAGTCCCAAGCTATTATGAGAGGCGTTACAGCAGTCGGGAAGAGAGGTGATGCCAGAAGGCTCTAACTTTATCACAGAGGTAGCTATCAAGAATTGTGTGAGACACTGTCATCAATTAAACATGGGATAGAATAAAAGGTGGTTGTACAAAATAACTGCTCAGAGGAGAAAAAAAAAAAAGAAAAGAAAAGAAACAGAAAGCCAGTGGAAGCCAGGGAGCCTTGCGGCTGAACTCTGCAGAAGGCGCCTTCAAATAAATATTTCAAACCTCCATATGAATATTTTAAGCATGACAACTACACATAAACACACAGCCAAAGTGCTCAAATCCACTCAAGAAAGACTATTAAGTCATCAACTTGCTCCTGACAGGATCCACTGAATATGGCAACATGAGAAGTCAGGAGACAGTTGGAATCATTTCAAGACTGCTAATTTAACTTGTCTTAAAACCAACCAATGTTCAATGTGTCATCATCAATGTCATCTCATCGCAGCCTGAAAAGCCTTCGACCTAAAGCAAAAAGGTCCCCAAGTGCCAGCCTTCTTGTCTACTGGTTGAAAATCTAATTGGTTCTGCTGACAGGCTTGGGAATTGGTAGGGCGGCTGTTCCGTTAATCTCCAAGGGCCAGCAGAGAGCTCGGTATCCATCTCAGAGCGCTGCTCCCTGGCTGTCGGAAAATGACTCTGATGGTAGAACGGGTTCTTATGCTCCAGCTGTCTCCTGACTTCTGTTAAGTCAAATTCAATAAAGTTTGTCACTCAATAATCTGAGAGCTACCCAACAAAACCTCTCTGATCAATAACAGCTTGCTGCTTGCTCTCGGGAAGGTGACCTATTAAAGATTAAAAACACACCTGCTGCTTGAATCAGACAACATTTTTTCTCCCACTTTTAAATGAAAATTTGTCCGTTAAAAATCAGATTAGCTATTAAAAATATACATAAAGAATTGCATAGGGTAGTTGGGAACGAGATAAACACATCTCAGATGCTCTCTCTCTCTCTCTCTCTCTCTCTCTCGGTTTTTTGAGACAGGGTTTCTCTGTGTAGCCCTGGCTGTCCTGGAACTCACTCTGTAGACCAGGCTGGCCTCGAACTCAGAAATCCACCTGCCTCTGCCTCCCAAGTGCTGGGATTAAAGGCGTGCGCCACCACAGCCTGGCTGTGATGCTCTCTTGATGCCTGGATCAAGTTTGGTGGTTGTGGGTTTCTGCTGCATTTGACTCTGCCAGGCACCAGATTTATGCCATATTTGCATTGCAGTATCACACACTCATGTACTTGCTGACTGTGTGTGCAGTCAGAGCCTTGGCATCGCAGCATCAATTCGACTCTCAATCAAAACAAAGCAATCTACTGTCTTATGCCTTCCGCCTTCCCGCAGAAAACTGTGAGTGATTGTTTGGGGAGAAAGACGGCCCATGCACTCTTGATTTAAGCAGTTTCCCTGACCTAACTGTTCACATCAGGTAAGGCTGTAACCAGGTGGAACCTCGGGTAACTTCACACTTACTACACAAAGCTCAGTAAACCCAGGGAACAGGGTAAACGATTAGGCAAAATTAGAGAACCATTTACTTCCGGCTCCCTTTCAAGCCTCCATTCTTGAAGACTATACTCTTTTAGTAATGAAGAACTAAGAAATGATTTCAAATTTCAATCAGCATCATGGGAGTCTGCAGATTTTCTCTCTAAGAAAAAGGAAGTTGGACAGAGTAGAGCCTCCTTTACCCTAAGCCAACAGCAGACGATAACCTCTTTGGGGCCCTTCCCTTGCCCAAGAGGGTGTGTTCAGGATGCGCCTCGTCAAAATTCATCTTATAAAGGTGTATGATCAAGTGACAGAGGACGTTACATAAGAAGAGTGAGACAGACATTCTACAGAGCAGCACTTAATGAAGAGTCATGCTGGCAGAGGCCATGGCGTTCTGGACTGGGCTGCTTTCCCCACTGTGAAACACACAGATGTCCTTCCAGAGACAAACATGTCTACCTCACAATGCACACGCCTCAGCCGCATGTGGGGCCTTTTCCATACGCTCTAAGTATGTTTATTTTCTAAGGCACTAATTTTCTCCCAGGACATTCACATAGGACACGCGTGACAAGGAGATATGGATTACATCTCCAACAGCCCCTAACAACTTCGTCAGCCTCTCTTTGAACTCCGCAGCCCCCCTGATCTGAATTCATCACTCCCCCTGCCCTGGCCATTCCCGCCTTGGTTTTGTGCTTCTGGCTTCTATGTGAAATGCTTTCATCAAAGCAGCTGCTTACAGAAGCAAGAGTTCACTTGTGCTCTCCTTCCTTTCCTCTTGATGGGTGTGATACATGCAGATCAAGGTCTCTAACTCCTGGACGAGCAACACATGAAGTTCAGAAAGGCCAAGCTAATCTAATTAAGGTTTTCTGATAAAAGTAAAGTAATTCTCCATGTCGGTTGAGCCCTGCAATGAGGTGGCTCATTTCCGAGGATAGCTGCGTGTGCTCAAATGTACAGTTATAATGATGAGGTTGAGCCTAGGACAAGAAACATGACTGCAGTGGTCAAGAAATGATCACCTTTCCTGGTGAATTAAAAAGAATATATATATATATATATATTTGAAGGTTTTTCAATTAATATATTTGTGAGCTGACTTATAATAAAAAGCTTTGAAATCATCTAAATAAAAGAACAATAGTTTAAAAACACACACACACACATGAATTATCAGAATTAGAGTAACAAAATGAGCAGTCATCACTAGAGTCACCCAACTTCCCAGGGGATAATTAGTTGGCAGATAAATGCAAAAACCTTAAAGGTCTAAAATAGGTTGACATGTAACTAAGTATCGTAGAGCGTCTTCATAAAAACACACGAGGGGAGGGAAACTCTGCAGTCTTCCAAGGCAAGGAGATCGGCCTGGAGGAATGCAACGGTGCAAGAGGGCAGCGGCGGGGTTGCTGCCGCTTCCTGGCTGGGAGCAGAATGGCAGTGCAGTGAGAACTGTCCTGCAAGGACACCCACATGACTGGAGGCCGGAGGTCAGAGGTCAAAGGGCGTGAGGGCCCAGTGTTGCTAGACAGATGGTTCCCTTGTTGGTCTCGAATCCTTGAGGGAAGGTGAGAGGCAGAGCATAGCTATAAATTCAGCTGTGAGACCAGGGTGAGTGGTCATGCACTTGCTGTGCCCTGCCTGAAGTCCGGAGCGTCTCATCCTTGGGAGCAGATTCTTCTGAAGCATTCTCTCTCAAGCCTCTGTGATGACATGTTAGATTATGAAATGTGATCACAATACCTTAAAAGTACTAATAAGACATGAAACAGACATCATTTTCATTAACATACATGCTAGGCAGGCCCTAACTAGACTATTTCTCCTGATGCCTCAAACATAACGAGCCTTAAGCCACTCCATCAGCTCACCTGAATCACTGTTTATCTGGATACTCAGGACAGGGCCCCTGGAGTCTTCCCTCAGCTTTGGGTACCAAGCCATCACTGTTTTAATGGCCAATTTCTAAATCTCTCTTGGCCCACATTTCTCTACCTCTCGGCTAAAGCCCACATTCAGATGTGACTCCTCTCCTCCCTTGATAGCTGTTCTTTCCCCATTCCAAACTCTCTCTCCAACATTGGGCCACTTTTTTTTTTTTTTTTTTTTTTTGATTCACTCTTTATATAGCGCCCTGGTCTGTCACTGCTTCAAGTTTGTCAATGGTTCCCCAGTGCTATTAAGATGAAAGGTAAGGTCCTCAAAAAGGCTTCCATGAGCCTTCAAGGCCTGGTCGCTGACTCCTCAGAGTCATGATTCAGAATGCCTCTCAGAAAGAAACAGCTTGCTCCCCTTTCCGTCACAACCCCAATGTGTGCTGATGACCTCCAACTTACTCCCTCCTGTCCTTCTGTCTCCTTCCTGCTGTCAGAATGTGCCTGGTGACTGTCGCCTCCAGGAATTTGCATTTGGTGCCCTGAACACTAGGATATGATAACTGTGTGCCTCCATAGATAGGGCCTCCCTCCAGCCACAGTGTCACTACTGCTCACTGGTTTTCTGGTTCCCTCATTAGACAGGAAGCAAATTTGGTCAGCGTTTCTTCCCTTAGCACCAGCACATCCCCTGGCACAGAGTAGTCACCCAACTCCCATGCTCCCCAGGGAATCGCTTACCGACTCATTTGGCCCACCAGCGTGCTTCCCCCACTTTTCCACCTTCAAATGGTGCTTTTGATCCAACATTCCACCCCTCTGGGAATTATTTTAGTTTAAAAGGAGGTTGGGAGGAAGAAGAGCAGAACAGATTTCCCGGAAGTAAACTAGGCGTAACCCCAACCGTACTTCACGCTTAGCTGTTTTATATGGTGTTCAGTGTTCTTCCTTGAACTGTGATTGTTTACATTTGCCTTAATCCTTCCACAGAACCTCAGATTCCAAACTGTTTGACAGCTGTAATCTAACCCCCTCATTCCACCGCTGATGAATCTAAAAATCGGTGCCTGCTTAGAACGTGGCACGCACCCACCAACACCCTTTACAGAGTCTAACTGCTTATTCAGTATGTATTCTGACTGCCACTCTGATCACTGTATGGATGACCTGGGAAATAGAACCTTTTCCCTCTACGTCACTGCTCTCATCTGTGAAAGGGCAAAAGCAGCTCCTCAGGCTCTCAGGGGAGTTAATGAAGTGATGCACGACAAGAACGCAGAACAGCGTCAGCTTCTAGCAAGGGTTCAGAAGATGTCAGGCATTGCTGTGATTATTACTGATTCATCTGTGAACTCCTTGAGAGGAAGGGTGTGATTTGGAATTTTTGATTCCCCGATGAGGTAAGCACAGCTTTTCACACAACCAAAGGCAATCTAAAACATCAGTTAACTTAGCAAGGGGTATAGCATAGAGTCTCGACCAATCGGCGGGATGCCGCTGTGGTGCTATGTTAGGGTCCCGGAACCCTTCTATTGTGCTGTGTGCTTTACCCCATTTATTGGATCACAGGGGACCTTGGGATTCGGAGGACTATCTGGACCCAGAGGTGGACAGTTAAAACAAAGGAGATAGTGGATGGCATCCAGGAGTGCTACTCCCTGATCATTAGGGATTTTTTTTTCACAATTTAAAGCTCAGTCATACTGGCTGCGTTTTCTATTGTGAACTAGCTGACCACTGCTAACAGTAGTTACTCCGATGCTAACTGATAAATAAAAACCAATAGCATGAGTTAAAATTTCATGTCAGTGTTACTTCCATGTTTCCAAAATAATGTCAAAGACAGAAATCTTACATGGTTCCCCAAAAGATGCCGTTAAGAGCTGGAGACATGGTTCAGTGGTTAGGTACACTGGTACTCTTCTAGAGGACCTGGGTAAATCCCCCAAACCCATGTGACAGCTTACAACCAGTTGTAACTCCAATTCTAGGGCTCTGACACCATCCCTGGTCTGTGAGGGCACTAGACACATGGGTGATGCACAGACATATTTGCAGGCAAAACATTCATCCACATGAAAATTAAATAAATTACAAAAAATAAATAACTTACAAAAAAGATATCATTAAGTGCTGTGTAAGTGTAAAAGGAGAACCACGGATTTTAAAATATTCTTATATCCATCCACCTTTTCTTTTTCTCTATTACTTCTATTTGCCATATATGTGTTTGGGAGAATTTTTTATGCAGATATCAGACATGGTGGATTGGCAAAGACCTAGTCATGGAAAATTCAGACTTGGGCTTTAAAACTCAGTGACACCAACAGAGGAGGTAGGGGTGAGAAGTGAGCCATCTTGCTCATTATCAATTAAATGGGCTTCCGCACCACAGCCGAGTCTGTGCATGAATTCCAGTGACTTCATCTAAACTCGAGAACGTGCTCTCATTGGCAGTTGGCCTGTGTTGTTCTTAACGGTGTGTGTGTATGGCCAATTGCAAATAAGTCATTTTTCCGCTGAGGAGCCTCATAACAAGAGGAGCTAGAAAGTACTGTGCTGCACTTCCAAGGCTGAGTAAGGGTGGGGGTAAAGTCACAACTCTGAAGAGGAAAGAACCGAGTAAAATCCTATAATCCATACTTCCTCAAGTACGCTCTTCTGCTTGCCTCACAATGCACTGAACTTAGGGGCTGGGGCTATGGCTCAGGGGAAGACACTCACCTCATCAGGAGGACCAGACCCCAGATCCCCAGACTCTCCATCAAAAAGCTGGGTGGGCACAAAGACACCGGTAACCCCAGGAGGTAGAGAAGCGGTTCAGTGGTTAAGAGCAGGTAGAAACAGGGTTCATGGGGGAAGTGGTGGGTAGACTATCGGGAATCACGCGTTCTGGGTTCTGCAAGAGAACCTGCCTCAATAGAACAGTGGAGAAAGACATTCAACCTCTGGCCAATGCCTACATGTGTATACACAGCTACAGACATACACAGGCAGGCATGCATAGGCCTCCCACACCACAGCACCACGAGTCAAAGCAATCAAAGTGCTGAACTTAGTCATATATACATATATACATATACATATACATACACATACACATACACATACATATATATACATCAACTAAAGCTACAGTAATGGATTTTTATTACTCAGCAAAGGCACACTGGAAGTTCTTTAGATATTGGAGACATCCTTACCGCCAGCCATTTCCCTTTAAGACAGAACGCTATGTGTGATGGTTATTTGTTCCTGAATGATTATTCCTATGAAATTTTGCTTTTTTTTTCTAATAGCACCAAGTTTTGATTATTTTAATAACAACAGCTTCTGTTAGGCTTAAAGCATAATAACTCCAGGTCACAAAAGCTACCTGTTTTTGAAATGATGTACAATGTTACTGAGACACCATATTACAATTTATTTGAATGGTATCTAGGCTCAATGGGCTGAGGAAAAGGATCACTTAAACCTCATCCCTCTGAGGTCTTTGGGGCACAGGGTTTTGAGATAAAGCTATTAGGTACTGCTTCGTGCTGTGTAATTTCTTCCTCCTCTTCTTCCTCCTCCTCCTCCTCTTCCTCCTCCTCCTCTGTCATCATCATCTTCTCCTTCTCCTCCTCCTCCTCTTCCTCCTCTTCCACTTCCTCTTCCTCCTCTTCCACTTCCTCCTCCTCATCTTCTTCCCTCCTCCTCCTCTTCCTTCTCCTCCTCTTCCTCTTCTTCCTCCTCCTCCTCTTCCTCCTCTTCCTCCTCCTCCTCCTCCTCTTCCTCCTCCTCCGTCGTCTTCTTCTTCTTCTCTTCTTCCTCCTCCTCCTTTTCCTCTTCACTATTAAAGTAGAAATGCTCTATATTTTCTTAAAGTCCCTGAATATATACTCTTTGTATGTGTACCACCTGACCACAGATGTGCCTTCAAGAACTTTCTTTTTAAAGTTATTATTTTGTTTTATGTGTAAAAAAGTTTGCCTACACCTATGTCTGTGTGCCACATGCATGCCTGCTGCTCACAGAGAAGCCAGGAGAGGGCATCAGATCCCCTAGAAGTGGTTGTGAACTCCCATGTGGGTGCTGGGACTCAAACCTGGCTCCTCTGGAAAAGCAGGCAGTGCTCTTAACCACTAAGCCACCCTTCCAGCCCCCTCAAGGGTTTCTGAAAGCTCGGTTTGAAATAGTATCCTGAGACCATCAGTCTCCCTAGATGGCTCTTCCATTTGCCCTGCTAAGTTTTTCTGCACCTGATTTCCTGTTCTCTCCCCACTGGCACAATCTATTGTGCTCAGTGGTTAAAAGCCTGCAGCTGTGAGTCTACTACGACCTTTACCCCTCAAAGGGGCAGGAAATCTTGGTTCTGTTTTATTCTTTTATGTGAAAATTCTCAAGAACACCCTCAATTTTCCTTATGAAAAAAAGAAAGTATTTTTCTAGGGTGGGGCTCTGTAGCTTTTCATCAGTTCTCCCAACACAAAACAGCCAGGAACTATTAAGTGCCTCTTCCACCCTCACCCAAGTAACAGAACACAATTGAAGCTAACAAGTCACACCCTATTTTTACTTTGAGATATTTCATTTCCATTTATTTTTGGCAAATATATTGCAAATGTAGCTTGTCAGTTTAATTGAAAGAGTTACATTATTTTGGTTGTACTGACAGTTTTTGTTCATTGGAACTGTAGATTTTAGTAATTTGGGTAATTTTCTAGTGTGAATCACAAATATGGAGGAAACTTAGAAGCTGGGATTATCAATTTCACTTTATCTGATAAAATTAACACTTTCCCCATAAGAGAGGCCCCCAACTTACTCAGAAACCTCCTGGCTATCCCTTCCTCATCTTTTTCTTTCCCTAGACCTTAACAACCCAAGTCGTGATGCTCAATTATTTCTTGTCTTTCATTTTAGGTTAGTTATTTTATTTTGATGTCTTTCTTTTCAACTGAACTATAAGCTCTCTGGGAATTGAGTGTTGACTTTCTTTTGTCCTCAGAGACTTGCACAATTTTCTAGCAAGTAGATGCTTACTAACCCTCCACTGACTGAATAAACACACTGCTCTGGGCAGAGAAGTATCAGTACCCCTAATCCAAGTATATATTGCTTTATTGGTGGGAAGGGAAAGGTCAGTATTTCTAGGGATGCCTCTGTGTTCTTGATAACTAACATCTTAGGACAGGATGCTTTGGGGCGCCCACCAGCCCAGCTACAGCGAGCAGTACATGGCTGCTTTCCTGTATGAATTAAACAAGTCCACTATTGACGACGGACTTCAACATGTCCACCCCCTACCCCCCATCAGAAGGAGGTGAAGGTTCTGTCACCAGCAAGGCGTCCTACACCAACACCACTCAGTCCAATAGAGAGCATTACGGTGGGATACGGTTAAAATCAAGAGCCTTTTAAGGCCTATGGATGATTCTATTCTATCCTTTGGGGATATGCCCCTGCCTCCATTCCTTATAAGAGAAGACAAAGAGCCCATCAGGACAAATTTATAACTTCAGAAACTTCACTTGGATAGAGAAGCAAGCACAGGCTGAAAATGACATTCAAAGTAAACAATAGAGAACACTCTAGAATAAGACACTGAAGCTAATGTAGAGGCACCGAAATAAAGTAAGTTAGCAAAGTCCAAACTTCAGGAGATCCTGTGACAAATGGCTGGGGACACAGTAAAGGAAGGGACGTGAAGTGGAGCGGTCCCTCAGCCACGTGTGTGTGCATCCTGGAGCCAGGCTCAAGCAACTGCAAGGGAAGCAGTGGAGACGGTAAAAGGCAGAGAACGGTATATCTGATGTGACTGAGAAAATATACATGCAATTTATGAATGAAGATACTCAAGAGCAAATGATGATTGGCATTTGACTTTTTTATAACCAATGGTGGGAAGAGGGGGACAGGTGGAGATATAAATAAAAGGAGTTGGACCATGCTTTGATCACAAAGTGGGCGGCGAATATCCTGTACTGTCACACATTTTCAAAACTATATTGGCTTTTAAGTTTCTTAATAAAAATTAAAGATCTCATTTCTAGAATTCATTTGGAAAATACATTTGGAAAAATTGTCGATTATAAAAAACGGAATATTTTAAAATTATAATTACATACGCGCAAAAAGGGAATTCTCGTAAAATGCGGACGAGACATCTAATGGCATCTGTCACCCATGCCCCACACAAGTCATGATCATCAATGGTTTGCCTGTTTCTCATAAAACGCTATCTTTCAGTAAAAGGGTATCGATAGTTTATTACATTATCTATACTTTTAATTCATAACTGGTCAGATTTAAAATAAATCAAACTTTTTGTGTGTGTCATGTAAATCACGGATGGCTTTTAATACCCATGCATCGTACCTACAGAATATGTAAATACGTGCGTGCAGGAGCAGCCGGGTGTTCAGTTAAGAAGTAAACACGGATACCGCTAATGGTTTTCTTTAAAAAAAAAAATGAAAGATTCATATATAAGCCTTCCTTCCCCAAATTAGCTGCCCAATGAGAAAACGAAGAGACTTCTCTGCCATTTCCTCTGTGAGTTAAGTCTTTATGTGTTGTTGGAAATGAAGGAAACACCGGCAAAAATGTTCTGATAGCTTAGAATGACCTCATCAGCATGGCGGGGACATTCTGAATGTAATCAAAGAGGCAAATGAGAATAAAAATATCCTTTCACGGATGAGCCTGCCCCACCATGGGAATTTACAGCCTGTGTGCACAGAATGAATTTCCTACCCTGGCAAATGTGGTTCTGATCATGAAGGAGCCACCAGCAGGAGGTGGTGGGCACCGCAGAGCTGTCCTGCAAGAGGTGCTGCATGGCAGATCAGTTCATTACGAGCCAGTAAAACTGACGGTCAGAGTCTACAGAAGCAGCCCGAGCTTGAGAGGAAGACACGGGACGGTCCAAAGAAATGGAAGGAGGGCGGAAAGTTGAGAAACAGCCTTCCCTAAACTTTTAAAAATAAACTTTAAGATACCAGAATCTCTGCCATTTTGAAGGGTCATAATGAAAAGAAACTTCAAAATTGTATTCAAATTCTACAATGAGTAGTCTGTAGTCTAAAGGGATGGAGCATTGATCTGGGTGACTTTTAAAGTCTGGGGCCCTTTCAAAACAACAGTGCCATTTCAAGGATGGCGTTTGAGAGGGGGAGAGATGGCTCTGTGGCTAACAGTATATGCCGCTCTATCAGGGCCCATACAGGTCTCCTGCACCCATGTCAGGCAGCTCACAACCATCTTTAACTTCAGCTCCAAGAGCTTTGACATCCCCAGCCATCAAGGGCACCTGCATTCACATACACATACTCACACACACACACATACACAGATTTAAAAACAAAATAAGTCTTTAAAAAAGATTGACATGGTAACGAAAGTGAGGATACTCTCTTAGCTAAGATGTAGCCACCTCCTGCTTGTCTCAGGCTGGTACAGTTTGGGGACTGAGATATGGGTATCATTACTCCATCATCTAGCTTAATATAGAATGAAAACCAACTACACACCTTTTACTCTCTGTTAGACCTTCAAGGTTATTTAAATAGAAAAGGACATTTGTAGTTCTGAGACCCCACCCCACCCCTTTTTTTTCCAGTCTGGTTCTCCAAATTATTAATTATTATTTAATTTCCTATAAGTATTATTTAATTGGTTTTCTTCTGCAAATACTTTATAGAATACATATTTTAGGTACAATATTTATGATAGTATCTGGGCTTACTTCCATACTTTAGTAGCTTCTTTAAAGTTCAGATCTGGGAAAGCAGTAGACAGAAAGACCCACACACTAAACTTGCCTGGTGTTCCCATGGCCCTTCACTGTGAGCAGTCTTCTCATGAAGCATTGAGTGTAGCCTCAACTGTCCAAATGGCTCAAAAGGTACATCAAATTTTTACTTCTTTTAATGTATTTCTGATCTTAAAGGATTGGCCTGTAGATATAACTCACCAATAGGATTTGTAGCTACTCAAGGATTTAAGAATGCTATATATGAAAATGTTTTCTCTGTGACTGTCATAACAATGTATTAGGAACCTAGAGATACAACCCCACCATCAGAACTCACTCGGATGCAGGTGTGACAGAGGACAAAGACTACCCAGACTCTCTCCCAAACAGTGAGTCAGTTCTCTTTCTGTGTCTTGACTGCTCCAGGGTGTTGAAATACACACGTTCCAAGGCGTTTTCATAGACGCTCCAAGGCTTTTTTCAGTTTGACTCCATAATCTAAAATATCTAAAATGTTCTTTCTCCAAACACATAAAGAAATTACATTTGTTTAGTGACACTCTGTGTGTGTGTGTGTGTGTGTGTGTGTGTGTGTGTGTGTGTGTGTGTGTACGTGAAATCTGGGATTGAACTCGGGGATACTTACATGCTAAGCAAGAGCGCTACTACTGAGCTACAGCCCCAGTTCCAAATCACAGTTATTCTCACTAGAGTGTGTGTGTGTGTGTGTGTGTGTGTGTGTGTGTGTGTGTGTGTGTACACCTATATGTAGGTGAGTGAGTATGTACATCAAGGTATGTTGCTTGGCTTAATTTTATGCACAGAAATCACCAAAATCAGTGGCAAATAACACAAATATTTCCCTCAAATAAAACCTACAACTAAAGAAAGAGGCACAGGACAAAAATGCTACAGTTTGAAAAGGCCACAGCAAAAAATGTCTGGGCTAAGATTAGTCATGTGAACAGTGCGAACGCCCTTTGTAGAGCCGAGTGCTCTTAGAGAGTAGATCATCATTTCCCAGTCTGGAATGTCACCTCCGTGGAATTCTCTTAATTATGGCTCTTCATCTCCAGATGTTTTTTGTCTCCTTATCCGACAAAGAATTAAGAAGGAGAAGAATTGTAGAAAAAGAAAAGAGAACGCGGCAGAGGGTAGAATTGTTGCCACGGTCTTCTCGGGAGAGGGCGAGAGGTGAGAAAAGGTCTGGGGGCCTTGGAATTGCATTTCCTCCACATTCAGCGGAGTCTGTCACTGGCTGAAGAACTCACACTGGGACCCAAACAATGTAACACTCAGATGGAGAGGATGGGAAATGCTTGCTCAGGTTGGCTAAATAGGGTTAGCCACAGATACACTATTTGTTCAGTTTTCTCTAAAACCATGATGGAGCTGAAAATGAAAGCTAACAACTCCATCATAAAGCCTACTGGAGAACTAACGAGCACACTTAGGAAAAGAAAAACCCAACAGGACAAGCACCCTCAGGCACCCAGCACATTCGATTTATAAGACTGTGAGAAAATCAGTTGATGGTAATCAAAAGATAACAGAGAGTGGTTACTCCTGACTCTCCTTATCACGATTATAGCGCAAGCCAAACTTGATTGTATTATTTACTACTCAAACTTAACTTTGGAGATGACGGAATCCTGACAACTGGAGGCAGAAAAGAGTGTTTCAGGAGTGTTGTACTAAAGAAGTCTAATCTGCATCAGCTGACTCTGCACCCAACCCTTACGGAAATCCCAGTTTCTCGTCAAAGACGTGTTATAAAGCAGGTTCTCTCCGTCCCCATTTGTTATAAAAACAAGTCCAAAATCACCATAAAACCTAGAAAAAATTAATAACTTTGGTGCTACCCCTGAAAATAGAAATACTACTTCCATCTAAGCAGTCAGCACACAGCTGCAGATCCTCTCCCCCTCCACCCCGGGTGTGTGTGTGTCGGTGTGTGTGTGTGTGTCGGTGTCGGGGGTGTGTGTGGGGGGGGGTTGGTGTGTGTGTGGGTGTGTGTGGGGGTGTTGGTGTGTGTGTGTGTGTTGGTGTGTGTGTGTGTTGGTGTGTGTGTGGGGGGGGGGTGTGTGTGTGTCGGTGTGTGTGTGTTGGGGTGTGTGTGTGTGTGTGTGTGTGTATCAGTGTGTGTGTGAGCATGGGTGATGTTATTGAGCAGCAAGGAGGAAAACATGCTCAAGTTGAAATTTCTAAACACAGAAGTTCAAACATTTAAGGGAAGAAAGCTTCTGTGAAAAACTTGGCCTCAGGATGGCAGTTGGTGCCGCTGGGGACTGGTGAACAGTTTCAGACTGTTAGTTTAAAAGGAGCGATAGTTTCTGACAATTTAATCTGACAATGAGCATAGATTTGACAGTCTGGAAGTAACGCTAGGCTTGCTAACAAGACTCCTTAACCACAGTGGGTTTATCAGGAAGAAAAACAGGTTAAAATGAGGACTACTTCACAAACTGTGAAACAAAGCATTCAAAGCCACTCGTTCAGAAAGTGCCGAGTTTTTAAAAAGAAAAATTGTAAAATCTCCATCTCAGGGTAAATCTCCTCCAAGCTTCTCAGATCGAAGCCCAAGGGAGCCGAGAGATGTTCTCACTAGCCTTGCTGACGTGCCAGCTGTCCTTGTAGCACAGACGCTCGCCCAGGCTACGGCGGCACTGCCCTTGGTCACTGTGCAACTTCAGAACCCAAACTGAAAAATAATTCCTAAAAAGTATGTAAAACTTAAGTCTCAGATTCTCTTTTCTTGAGATTCTTAATTAGTATGCCTCAAATTAAAAAAAAAAACCCTACGGTTTCTTTTATTTTAAAAAATTTACATAGATTAATCTTCAAATTTTAAGAAATGATTCTGACAAATTACTTTTCATTCGCACAGAAGATAATGGCCCTATTAAACGAAATAATAATAGGGCATGGATTAAATGGGCTCTAAAAGAATATGATATTGATGTATCTACCCCTTCCAGCTCACTCATTGAAAGGATTAGCTGAAATCCGTGCAGAAGCTATATAAAACATTGAGAGTGACTGGCTCCTAGGAACTGCCAGATGGCCAGGAGAAAAGACCTCCCTTACAACAGTGTTATAAAGGCCTCAGACAAGGACAGATACAATCTACTTTTGAAAGCTGCCAGGTTACTTTCCGTGTATAAATAAGCTGTGGGTCACTGTCACACTCTCTGAGAAACGGAGAACCGCAGACTTCCAACAAGGTCCCGACGCTCCGACTCACTGGGAATTCTCACTAGGAGTTCAGAGTATTTTTCCACTCTACTCCAAGGTAGACCTTTAGTAAACAGTGATGGAGAACTCACATGTGTCAAGATTCCCAAAATGCAGCATTTCATTCTCCAAGGTGCTAATAGATTTATAATTGATCAAAATGTAAAAGGCATGCTAAATGGAGGGGCCCTAAGAGATAAAATGCATACATTTTTCCTTGGTAATTGTGGCTTTTTACCGACAGTGCAATTACTTCATGTAATCACGCGTTCCAGTTAGCACCCCCCAGATACGAGGCTTGGCTCGCGCACTCAACACCTGGGATGAGTATAGCTCTTTTGAACCTTGTCTCTTACAAACCCGACTTTATTCCTTCTTTCCTTTTGCTTGTATCTTTCCACCACTCACAGCCGTTGACAAGTTTCTAAGATAAGATCGGAAGGGGAACTGAGTCCAGACTTGCAGCCGACCGGGTCCTTCTGAATTGGGATTTCCTTGTGGTGGACAATGTCTCCTCAGACCACCACACTTCTTCTCTGGGCGCTGTTGTTAACAGCGGAAATAGGTTTCGTGAGTTCTGAGGGCCTCATGATCAAGCCTTGCCTGTCTTCTCCATTGCTAAGAACCCAGCAGGGGATGATGGGAGGTAAAGGGTGCTTAGCAAAACCTTTCCCCTAGCTCCTTGAAGAAACTGGACCTTCATTTTCTCCTCTCAGAGTCCTCCAAATTTTATTTTTTGCCTCGTTTATTCTTTTGTGATTTGGAACTAAGTTCTCTTTTAAAAATTATCAGAAAGTTGGGAACATGCCTAGGAATCACGGACTCCATAAGCTCTTTTTTTTAATTAAAACTTTATTGTAAAGATCAAAATGGATTTAGTAGTCTATTCAAAATTATAATAGTTACCAGAGCTTATTAGACTTTTTAATTTTCTTATGTTAATAAAGAAACATCTATAGTATGATATCACAACTGTATTTTAAACATATATATTTTTGGCAGGCATGTTCCTATGTATGTGGGCAAGTGTGCATATGTGCACAAATATGCTGCGGTGTGTGTGAGTGTGTGCATGTGTGTGCACGTGGGGGGGGGGCTGGGGCTGATGTTGAGTGTCTTCCTGGATACCTTTCTATTTTAGTTTTTTGAGACAGAGTCTTTCGTAGAAACGTATCTACTTGTAGAGGCTGGCTGGCCAAGGAGCTGTAGGGACCCCATGCCTCTTCCTCCAGCACTGGGAACACAGGAACATGCTCCCATGGCCAGCTCTTGTATCAGCTCTGGGGCTCCAACGCAGGCCCTAATGCCTAGTCAGTAAGCGCATCATTGGCTGAACCATCTCCCCAGCCCATTATTAACATGTTTTTATAATTATATTTCAGTACAATTGTTGCTACTACTTCACCTAAATTAATACATTTGAAACATTATTTTGAGAAAAAAAAAATCCATAGAAGTAGCATCAAATGCCAAAGGGGTTCATGGCACCTTAACAACAAGGGCTGAGAACATCAGAGCTGTATGGATTCTCTCTCTCTCTCTCTCTCTCTTCTTTCACATGCGCGGGCACGTGTGCGCACGCACACACACACACACACACACACACACACACACTCACCATCTACGATCTATTGTGTTGTCATTTTTATCAGAATGACATTACAATGAGCCCAGAGAGTGACATTCTATCTAGGTAAGATGGTGTTCTCACTAGCTGGTGAGATACTGATCATAGAAACACTGCAAATAATCATTAGATAACAGATTTACAATTATTTCATCCTAGCTAACCAAAATAGCTGTAATGGTTAAGGGGGACCGACTCCTCAGAGATTAGCACAGCCTTCTCAAAAGCGGAACACTTGGCTGCGTACTTAAGCGGTCAGTCTGTGGGGACCTTGAACCCTCATGAAGAGTCATACCATAGCTCATCAAAGCCTTACAGATAAGTCAACCAGTCAGTCAATGTGCACCCAGGGGACTGCCATCCTGACAGCTCCAAACAGAGACTCCTGCATGATAAACTCTCAGAAGTCATTTTCTGAGAGCCATGTGGGATTTGAATGAGACAGGTACCCCACAGTTTTGAACATTTGAACGCTCGGTCCCCAGTTGATGGTGATGTCTGGAGCGTTTTAGTCGGTGAGGAGGTCCATCACTAGGAGCAGGCTCTGAGATTTAAAAGCTGTGCCTACTTCCAGTTTGCTCTGCTGCTTCAGGCTTGCAGTCCAAGATGTCAGCTTTCCATTTCTTACCCTGGCTCAGGTGCCTGCCTGATGCTGTGCCTCCTGCTGTGATGGTAGAGAGTCCTATCCCTCTGGAGCCATAACCCTTTCTTTTTATAAGTTGCCTTGCCTATGGTGTTTTATTACAACAACAAAAAGAGACTAATATAGGATATTGCACAACTACTGAATACAATTTTAATCATTCTAAACTTTACTAGATAAGATCTGATGGATAATAGACTAAAGTTCCTTATGAAAACATGATTTATTTTTTAAGTTTTGTTTTGTGGCAGGTTAAAGCAAATGCTCATTAGTGGTGAAAACAGAATGGGCTCCATGTACATGGTTCTAATTACCGTGGAGACCTTGGGAGTTTAGAACAAAGTGCTTATCGTGCAAGCAGGAAGACCTGAGTTCAGGTCCCCAGCACTCCTGTAAAAGTCAGGTATTGTCTGCAACCTCAGCACTGGTAGAGAACAGAGACAGGAGGATCTGTGCAGTGTATGAGCCAGCTAGCCTAGCCAACTCGAAGAGATCCAAGCTCAAGGAAAGACACCATCTCAAAATGTGCCAGGTGTGTGGTGCAGGCCTTTTAAAAACTCTAGCACTCGTGAGGTACAGGCAGGTAAAGCTCTGTGAGTTCAAATCCAGTTTGGTCTACTTAACAAATTCCAGATCAGTCAGAGCTACACAGTGATATCTGTCAGAGAGAGAGAGAGAGAGAGAGAGAGAGAGAGAGAGAGAGAGAGAGAGCGCACAAGCACACAATCGAAGAAGAAACCTGAAAGCAACTTCTGGCCACAACATTCACAAGCACAGATATTCATGTGAACCTTCACACCTGTGTGTACACACGCACACTGACAGGCACGTAACAACAGTAAAATCAGTGGCTGTCGGCCAGAGTGTTTGCTGTGGGACACTCTGCAATAGGAGCCCCACAGTTCAGTTCTATGTGCATGCCATGATGAAGCGCACTTAAGACAGAGCCTTGCGGGCTGATAATGACTTCATTGGTTTTTCAGAAATATTGTGGCCCTGGCTTCTCAACGATTGAACTTCAAGAGATTATATTTTATCAAATGTGGTGCTAAAATTTGATGGACCACAGAACCAGATGGGGAGCATATTACAACATATTTCTGTTGAACTCTATGCAGAGCAGACACAGAAGTAGGAACTATTTGTTTCTACCTGCTGTGTAGAAAGACCTTCACAATTCAGTGAGTATTAAGTTGAATATACAGAAGATTTTTGTCAAGATTTGAAAAAAAAAGTTAGCTCTGTACAAATACTTTGCAGATCTCATCAGAAACAAAAGCAGCATCTAAAAGTTGTGTCTAAGTAACACATCTACTACTAAACCAAAAAGCAATATCTATTATAAATACAGTTACAGTCAGAGATTAGTAATTTTGACTTACAATTGATCTGACAAGTAGACAGAGACCATGAAGGACATTGTATTCCTCTATTTGATGCTACTATATCGAATACTAGTCTGAGTACTTATAAACAAAACAAACAACGGTAAGAGTCAAAGGCATGGTGCCGGCATGAGCTCAGAGGGTGAGGATCCCATGCCAGATAGCGTCGTGGTGGCAGCAGAGCACGTGAGAGATCATGTCACAGCCAGGATGCAAGGTTTAGGCCAATTTACCTGGACTCCTAAGAGTGTTGATCTTGTTGCAGGGAACCCCAATGACCTAAGGACCCCTGCCTCACTAATCTGTCAAAGGCGCCACCACCTGCTATTATCACTACACTGGCGACCAATCCTCAACAATGAGAGCTGGGAAGCACATTGATTCATATCCAAACCATCGCAAACACAGGCTGAATAACACTACCATCCAATTATAACTGATATTTATCAAAGATAACACCCAACCTGACCTGAATATATACAGTCTTTTGAAATGGCAATTGTAGCCTTGTCATCCTGGACCATATTCTGGAACATAAAACAAATCTTATCACTGTTAACAAAATCTAAGACACACAAAATATTTTTTCTGACCACAAAGTAATTAAACTGAAAATCAAAAGCAGAAAGATATCTATAAAACCCCAAAAAATAAATTCTACTTTTCAAAATATCCCATGGGTCAAAGAAGAAACAAAAATGAAATTCAAATTTTGAAAGTGAATATATATTAAAATACAACATATAAAAATATATAGGATGCTTTTAGATAAAAATCTGAAATAAAATTTATGGCATTCAGTTCTAATAATAACAACAAACACCAAGTGAGGCTTTGAACGTTTGATAATCTGGGCACTTGGGGGACTGAAGCAGAACTGTGGGCTTCTGGCCTGGACAATATACGATGACCCTGCCCACTTCCTTCCCCAGAGTAAGATAGGCTTTGGCTTCATTAAATTTTTTTTAAAGCCCAGAAAGAACAAACAAAACTCAAAACAAACAGAAGAAACAAAACTAAAGATAAAAGATAAAGATAAAGATAAAGCAGAAATAAATAAAATTTTAATGGAGGAATTAAAAAACGATAAAACTAAAAGCTGATTGAGAAAATAAGAGTTAAATAAATATCTAGCCAGGTTGATCAGGAAAAAAAGAGAGAAGATAAAAATTACCTATTGTAAAAATAAGAAAGGAGGCATCACTACAGACTCTACAGATATTTAAGGATCTATCTTAATGAAGGGAAATTATATGTAACTTTATGTTAATAAATTTACAACTTAGATGACTTAAGATACATTCCTTGGCAGACACAAATATCAAAGCTTGCTAAAAGAGAAACGGATAAACTAAATCACCCAATATCTGTTAAAGAAAGAAAAACCCTTTGTGACTAAAAACTTCTGCGGAAAGAAAGTTCTGGGATGATCCAGCTTACTGGTGACATCTACCAGTGAAGAAGAAATAACCCAATTTTTCTCAGACTTTTACAGAAAACTAAACAGGAAGAACTTTACTCAACTTTATAAAGACAATAGTAGATTGATAAAAACTCCATGAAAAACTATGAGAAACATACCAACTGATATCTGCTATGGTCATGCTCAGTTGTCACTTCTAATATACACTCTACTAGAGGTCTTAGCCATACTCCAGATGGAAAGAAGAAAAAACTATAAAAATCATCCATATTTCTAGATGCAAATAGAAACAAACTATTGGAAAATAAAATTTATAATAGTATAAAAGTTTTGGTCATTAAACTGATAAGAGATATGTAAGAGCTTGTAAAAAATACTGTTAATATTTTATTTATTTATAGTATTTATTAATAATAAAGTATTAGCTGGACAAGTTTGGAAGTAAAGTTAATGGATAAAGAAGATGGCACGTCTTTCCAAGGTGATCTAATGGTTTAATGTAATCACAATCAGAATCCTGGCAGTCAAGTAGAAATTTATAATATGATTCTAAAAGTCATACAGAAATGGAAAAGAGCTAGCATAGCCAAGACATCCTTGGAAATGAAAATCAAAGCTGGGGAATTAATACAATCTGGTTTTAGTTTCTGTTTAAAAACTGCAATGACCAAGAAAGTAATGTTTCAGTGCAAACTGGACAGATAAACTAAAAGGAGTGAATCCAGAATTCGAACACACACACACACACACACACACACACACACACACACACACACACACACTGGAATTTCAACACAGGTTCAATGAGAACTCAGTGGAGAAAGAATGGCTTTTTCACAGAGGATGCTAGAATAATTAGAAATCAATATGTAAAATAAGAATCTCAATCTATACTTTGTATCATCTACAAAATAAAATTGTTCAAGTTGTATTCTAGACTGAGCTGTATCCTAGACTTTAAAACTTCAAATATAAGCCTTGTATGAAAATGAGAGAGAATACATTCATGGCCTTGAGTAAGATAATGAGAAATGTCTAGACATGAAATCGAAAGTGTAGTCTGTAAAAAAAAAACAAAATGACTTGAACTTCCTTAAAGCAAGAGGACCTACCATGCCACTAAACAGAAAATGGAATCCAACCGAGGGTTCTGCAGTATCATCTATCCCTAGCTGAACTGGGATCACCTCTAATACCCAGTTAACATGTTAACGCAGCATGGCCCCGAGACTGAACGCCAAGTACCAGTCAGATGGCGCGCCACCTCGCGAGCTGGGTAACAGCAGACACAGATTCAAACATCAAAAAGCAAAGGTAAGACTAGCCAGCCATACAAAGAAACAACCACCTTATTCCAGATGCCCAATCTCATTGCAGAAACACAGACAACATAAATAACCAAGACAATGAGTCTCTTCTAGAAGTTAGTACTCTAATGTTCTCCAAGAAAAGCAACTACAGTAATACAAGACAATGATTCCAAAACTGTAATTATAAATATGTTCAAAACCCAAAGAAAGAAGACCCAAATCTATAAAGTCAGAGATGAAAGGGAAACGTTACAACAGACCCCAAGGAAATTCAGGGAATTATAAGGCCATGCTGTAAACACCTATATTCAATCACACTGACCCATAACAACCAATGATATAGAAGAGGCAGTACTTAGAGATCTCCCAGCTGAAGAAAACATCAAGACCAGATGGATACAACATAGAATTTTACCACTTTCAAAGAACTAATACCAATACACCTGAAATTATTCTATATAATAGAAAAGGAAGTAATACTTACAAATTTTATTTATCAAGCCAGTATTACCTTGATATCAAAACCAGACAAAGACCCAACCCCAAAAAAAAAAAAAAATGCAGGCCAATCTCTCTAATGAACATAGATGTATTTTTTTCAATAAGACACTTGCATAACTAAATTGAAGGCTATATCAAAAAAGATCACTCACCATGATCAAGTTGGCTTCATTCCAGAGATGTAGACATGGGTGAACTATATAAATCAATAAATGTAATCCACAACATAAACAGACGCCAGGACAGAAGTCACATGATCATCTCATTGGATGCAGAAAAGGCCTTTGACAAAATTCAGCATCTCCTCAAGATAAAGGTCTCAGGGAAACCGGGATATAGGGGACATATCTCCACATAACATAGGTAATACACAGCAAGACCACAGCCAGCACCACGCCGAAGAGAGAAAAACTCAAAACATTTACACTAAAACCAGGAACAATACAAGGCTGTCCACTCTCTCCGTTTCTGTTTAGTATAGTTCTTCACTCCTTAGCTGGAGCAATAAGACAAATGAAGATAGAAATACAAAAGGAACACGTCAAAGTATCCTTATCTGAAGAGGATAAGATCCCACACATAGCCGGGCAGTGGTGGCGCACGCCTTTAATCCCAGCACTCGGGAGGCAGAGGCAAGTGGATTTACAGAGAAACCCTGTCTCGAAAAAACAAACAACAAAAAAAGATCCCACACATAAAACCCCTAAAGAGTCTTCCAGAAAACTCCTAAAACATTCAGCAAAGTAAAATGACCCAAAGCTAACACACAATAATCAGTAGCTTTCTCATATAGAAATGGCAAACATACCAAGGAAGAAAACAGGTAAGCAATCTCATTCACAAGCGCCTCAAAAAAGAAAAAAAAAATCTTAAAATAACTCTAAGAAGTGAAAAGCTTGAATAATAAAAACCCTAAGATGTTGAAGAAGATACTAGAGATGGAAAGACCTCCCATGCTCTGTGAAAATGATCAAAACAATTTACAGATTAATGCGATTCTCATCAAAATTCCAAAGAAACTCTTTGAAGAAATAGAACAGTAGTGATAAAAACTGCATGGTATTGGTACAGTGACAGGCAGGTAGATCAATGGAATAGAATTGAGGACCCAGAAATGAACCCACACACCTATGGTCACTTCATCTTCGACAAAGGAGCTAAAACCACTCAGTGGAAAAAAGACAG
>CM052705.1:2337807-2355158 GCA_028551405.1 Uromys caudimaculatus
ACCCTAGCATACTGTCAGCCTTTTGGGGTTGACCCATTTTAGAGTTTTCTTCATTGCGCAATATTATTCTTTGTGTGTAAAAGGAACTTGGATATTAATTACAACAGGTGGGGCATGCGCTTAGTTTGCAGTGCCGACTATATGTGAAGCCTGCTCGTAAGCATCAGATGAGGGGCCTGCTCTCAAGCTCTTGTGGTGGGAGAGTCAGGATATACTTCATCACTGCAGAGACCCTCTGTGCTCCTCCCTAGAGTGTAGCCCTGAGCTCTCCCAGGCTTCTAGCTCTGCCTTGCCTCGTGGTCCAGATGAGTGAGACCCCACAGCATTCACCCATTGTCTCTACTTCTCTGGCTCAGCTGCTGTTTCTGAGGTCCAGCTCTGCTCTGTGCATATTGGCGGCCTTCTCTTTATTGTTCCTGGTTCACGTTCTCCTTCATAGATAGACCATGAGCTTTCTACTCATTTCCTCAGCCTGCTGTCCATGTGGGAAGGAGAGAGGAGCACCATATCTTTCCTTTGATGGTGGAAATGCATCAGAGTATCAGGGACATCGCCTTCCACTGACCATATATAGCATAATGGCCCACATTAATATAATTTTAACAAATCAAAGTTTGTTAGAAAGACATGCCCCTACCTACAGAAACTGCTTTCAGGGTAAAGCCAAAGTCACATTGGCTCTGACTATTAATCACATTCATGCTGGACTCTCATGTGATCCAACAAGCTTCCTAATTTTTTAAAAAGATCTGTGTGTGTGTGTGTGTGTGTGTGTGTGTGTGTGTGTGTGTGTGTGTGTGTATGCGTGTATGTCTGTATTAGCCCATATGTGATAGTACCAGCAGAGGCCAGCAGGGGGCACCAAATTCCAGAAAGCTGGAGTTACAAGTGATTGTGAGCTGCCCATGTGGGTGCTGGGAACCAAACCTCTGTAAGAGCAATGAACACTCAGCTGCTGAGCCATCTCCCCAGCCCCAAGCTTACTATTTCAATTACAACAAATGTTCTCTCTCCATCATTTAAAGTAGCCCCTGAACCTTACTTTTAGCAGACAGCTGCATACAGAACTGCCAACATATCCTCAGTTGTGTCTTCTTCAGAGCCAGACTGCTCTGAATCTATGCTCCATTCTCCTATCTCTAGTTCCCTTTCCACACACTGTGCTTTACTGTAAGAAGTCTTAATGAAATGTATGCTTGATGGAACATGAAAGCATAAAAGTACACACATTCATGGAGTACCATGTAATATTTCAGTATACACATATGTCATATAATCATTAAAACAAGTTAAACATCTATGTCCTCGAACATTTATTTATTTATAGTAAAAACATTAAAAATCCTTCTAATTTTTTGAAGTATACAGCACATTGTTGTTACTGCCCTATTAACTTACTGTTAAATAGACCCCAAAAATTCTTACTCTAACCTTGAACTTTATACCCAACTAGCCAACCTTTCCTCTCTCCTCTGCCTCTGGTAACTACCATCCTGCCCTCCACTTCTAATATATATATATATATATATATATATATATATATATATATATATATATATATATATATATATATATATATATATTATATGTGTGTGCATATATATATATTAATGACAGCAGGCAGTGCCTGTGTTTTCTGTATCTGGCCCAGTTGACTTAACATAACAATCTCCAGTTCCACCCTGATGTCATGAATGACTGGATTGCGTTCTTTTTCATGTGAACTGCTTATGTTGCTGCCATGTCTTGGTGCTGTAAACCGTTCTATGGTGAACACAGGAGGGCACACTCCTTACTGATGACATTTTCTTTGGATATATGTTGTATGGATAAATGATTGAGGCTATTATTATTTAAAGATAGTAAAGAAAAGACAAACTATTTGATGCATTTTATTTGCACAAATAAATAACCACACAGAAAAATAAACTTTGGATTAACCATACCATATGCCATGTACATATGAGTACGCGTGCATGTGAGGTCAGAGGTCAACCTTGAATGTCATTCCTCGGATCCATCCACCTTTGTGATAGGGTGATATTGGCCTGGAACTCAGAGACTAGGCGAGGCTGGGAGCAAGCCCATGTGACCCTCCCATCACTGGAATAACAGATATGAACCGGTCCACCTGTCTGAGGATCTAACTCAGGACTTCATGCTCACACTACTAGTAGTTCACTGGCTAAGCTATCTTCTTAGTCCTCAAGAAAAAAATTAATTTCTTAAGAAAAACAAAAAACAATTACTTTTCTTTTATGCATATGTATGTGTATCTGCGCACCACATGTGTGACTGTTGCCTGCAGAATCCACAGAGGGCATCAGGTCTCTTGGAAGCCATCATGGGGGTGCTGGGAACTAAACTTGGGTGCCTTGCAAAAGCAACAAGTGCTCTTAATTGCTAAGCCATCTCTCCAGGCCCCAGAAAAAATGTTTTTAAATGGCCAAGTAATGTGTTAGAATAATGTCCTAATCAATTACTCCATCCGTTACTTTAAATGATAAGCCCTAGAGTTCACAACTTTGCTTTCTTTTTATTTATACCCAAACCCCCATACCAAAGAATTCCTTAGAACACTTAGAACACTGCTACATATAAGGCCTTGGCCAGGAACCATTATGCAACTAAAATGGTCCACTGTACATATGGGCAGTCTATAGTCTCTCTCTCTCTCTCTCTCTCTCTCTCTCTCTCTCTCTCTCTCTCACACACACACACACACACACACACACACACACACACACACACACACACAAGTTCACGATGCCCGGCTACTCACAGTGAAAGGAACAAGCTAGATTTAAGCTAAAATAATGCTTTAGGTTTTTAAGCAGAGCTCATACTTGGCTATACACTAAAACTTGAATTCAAATTCTTTTTTCAGAATTGTATGTGTGTATGTTTAAGGAGATGCCTGTTTATCTTTCCTATTTATCACTGCAAATCATTTCTTCTAACGTCTAGAAAGGGACTAACAACGTAAGGAAAGGCGGTTGAAGATCACATTTTTCTACTCACTATTACATCTATTTTTTTATTCTGATCTTATATTTTAAATCCCCTAATATTGGTTTTAAAGGAGGAATGACTTTAAAATATCAGTACTAGTTCACTCAAAAATGAAAAAAAAAAATGCATAATACGTGGTTTTGTCATTCGATCTGAAGTCTCTGTCAGCCTTACCAAGCCTGGATCTAACCATTCATATAACCTTCAGATGATCTAATCCCACTTCAAAACATGCGATTTATGGGAGGGATGTTTTTAAATCAATAAATACAAAAAAGTACAACATGAAAATACAAGACTAAGAAATAGGAGCTTCAGCCGGGTGGTGTCCTACTAGTCACCAGTGACGTCAGCGCATGGCCTCCAGTGCGCATGCGCTGTGCATTCAAAACGGAAGTGGGGACCACATGGCACAGTAGTTCAGATTGTCTTCAAAACAGCATGAGTGTGTCTTCATGGTTTGCTTTCCATATCTTTTTTAAAAGTAGCACTATTCACAACAATCTAAGAAAATAGGCGGGTTGGATGGCGTCTGACGCAACAGACGCAGGTCTGGACGCTGATTAGCAGCTCCAGCACACATCACTCTGGTTGTGGTCTGTATCCGTGACAATGAGCGTTTAGATCTGACTGTCCAGGAGGATGCTTCTCCCCATGGTAAATGAACAGATAGATATCTCTCTGTGCTACGATGAGATTCAGATAATGGTATTTCTGTTAGGTTCCTAGAATGCAATTGTTTGAGAGATGATAAATCTATTCTTCTAACAGCTTTAATATTCACAGGGATTTCATGATAATTCAGTCATAGATTAATTGCACAGTAGATTTATTCATCTATCATTTGGCCATAACAAGTCTGATCATGATTGCTTTGTATGCCTCCATTAGGCACACGGGGCTTTATTCATTTAACAGGATTATCTATTAATCAGGCATTTATTAAACAGGGTTTAAAGGAACTCAATGGGTCTAAGGCAAAGTGCATTAGAACTGTCATGGGGATTATTTTTATTTCAGGTATTCATTTAAATGGACCTCATTATATTTGGAGAAACTATTACTTATAAGATGGATATTTTCTCTTAAATACATTTATCCTGGCTTTATGAAATGTCTGATATGGGGATAATCTAGTTAAAAAGAAAAAAAATTAACCATGTAGCATCTCTATGACTTTGATATATAGAGGGAAAATACTTCCAAATTAATATCTGATAAAGAAATAATCCTAGTTAAGAAATAAAATCCCTCTTGGTCCAAATGGGAACTCTATTTTAAAGGTAACCAAGCACCGTAAAAAGTTCCCACGCAAATAAATCTGCCAACTGCCATAAAACCACATCAGACTGATAGGCTGTTCTGCCTTATCCTAGAGAAAGAAACGCCATTGCAACAAAGAGCATTTTATTTGTGGACCAAATGGGTAATGACTCCACTTGAAGTAAACGCACAGAGCAAGCTGGAGCATGGGGTTGTGACGTCAGGGACCTGGCTCCCCTGAGAGCTGCATTCCTAAGCATTATCATTCCCATTCATTGCACCCATCGAGAGAGCAGAGGTGGGGCTACAGATAGGAAGGGAGGGCCAAATCAAAGAAAGTTGTGGAATTTAGAAATGGAAAGACGTGTTACATACTCCCTCAGAACCTTGACCGGCTGAGGCAGCTAAGAACGGTTGACAGTACACAGACCTGGGAATGCCAAGTCATTAAACAAAAACTCATTACTCAAGGAGGAGAAAGAGTGAAAAACCGCTCTCGGAGTCATTTGAAATGAATATATTCCAGTGGATTACATATGCAAATATAACAAAATTACTCCAAGATAATAGCCATTCCTATAATAAGCCGTAAGAAGCCTAAGATATTTGCATCTTGATTTTATAGACCCTTACTACCAGGTAAGCAGAAATATTGCAAGTAAGTGAACTTAGAACTTTTGAAAATGAAAAACATTTATTTTGAAGCAGTGAGATGATATTATCACCAGTTATTAATAGTTTTCCTATTGAGTTGTCTCTAGGTACAATTGTTCCATGAATAAAAAATCACAGGAGAGTGTGATTTTTATTCATGAGGTAGACTCTCTCTGGGCACACACTTAGTTTGGGGCTCTGTCTTTCTCTCTAGCATTAACTCAAACAATCCAGAAATGGTGATGAGGTGGCCAGGGCAGTCAGGTGAAATCCTGAGACAGCTCAGAGACAGACATTTCAACCACCACCACTGTAGCTGCGCCAGGCTGGCCACTGCACCTGAGCAACGCGCCTTGCACACTTCAATTCTATTCGGTCACTGCTCGCTTCATTCCAGTCTCCTGACCTGGCCTGCTCCGGGTAATGTCCACCTGTCCTTCCTGAATCCACACTTCATCCAGGCCTGCTGAGGTTTCATTTCTTTTGCTATCATAAAAATAAAACCTGATAAAAACCAAACAACAACAAAACCGTCTGGTTTTATTTGGCTTACAGTTCCTAGCTACAGTCCGCCGTTTTGGGCAGGGGTTCAAGCAGTTAGTCACAGCAGGCGCACAGTCGAGAGCAGGGAAGAACAAGGCACCCTGCTACCTGCCAGCACTGGCCAGCTAGCTTTCTTCCCTCACCTGCGGCTCAGAGTCCAACCCTGAAACGGCGCCGCGCATATTTACAATGAGTCTTTCTCATCAGTGAGGGCAATCAACACACCCCTATAGACCTGTCCAGGGGCCAATCTGGGCTAGATAATTTTTCATTGAGATTCTCTTTTCAGATGCTTCAAGGTTCACAGCTAAACATGGCCCCACTCGTACGGTGCGATCTGTAGCCACAGGATTCTCAAACTATGTAGCTGCACCTATCGCTTGCCTTGCCTCCTCAGTGCCTTTAGGCCCAAAGCTCAGCCATGGCCCAGGAGACTCTGCACACAGGCCCTTTCTCCTTCTTCCCCGTTCTAACCCGCCCCAGACAGAGCAGCCTTTTTTTGTTTTTGTCTTTGGTTTTTGTTTTGGTTTTTTTGAGCCAGGATTGCTCTGTGGAGCCCTGGCTGTCCTGGAACTCGCACACAATGGACCCCCAATCCTGCTTTCTGCAATCACAAGATATTTTGCCCTAGAATCTTATTTCTCTGAGCTATACTCCCAGACCAAGGCCCAAGTCTTAAAAGCACATTTACATTAATTCTTTAGGAAAAAAAAAAAAAGAAAAAAAGCTTTGTTTTTATGTCCCTTGACGTTTAGCCTGCATGTCTGCTTCTATAAGAGTGCCAGAGGCCCTGGAACTGGAGTTACAGACACTTGTGAGCTGCCATATGGGTGCTGGGAGTTGAACCTGAGTCCTAGAGAAGAGCAGCCAGTGCTCTTAACCACTGAGCCATGTGTCTGCCCCCACCTTAGGCCTTTTTCAGACATGTGACAGTGTCATGAGATATTGTTAATGTCTATTTTCAGTTTATGTGGTTTTTAATTAAAAACATCCTGAGTGGATTAGCCTTACACAGTTTCTCAAACCACATCTGCTCACAAATGCCCAGTGGAGGTCTCAGATCATTGGTTGAGAGACCTTGACTGTCTCAAGCTTGCCACAACGCCCAGAGCTCCCATCCTAGGGCTGGCTTTGTTTGCTTGTTGGTTTGTTTGCCTTAGTGATGTTAATGTCATGCTTTGCTGATCCAGTGAAGAGGGTTTTGACTCCTCTCTCACGAGCTAGAAGCCCTTATGGTGATCTTGTGTTTCATTGGCCTTTAAGGCCACCCCTACGTGTGTCAAATAATAGCTCACATTGGATTCAGCAGCCAGACTGAAAAGAAATTCCAAATTCTGCCCAAAGGACTAATTAAACTTAGCATTTTGTTCTCATTAATAAAAATACGTGGAGCACCTTTTGTAACACAACAATAAGCTGCCGTGTGGATTTCTGCAGAACTCTGGAGCACAGCCCAGGCAACAATAGCTTCTTTTCTTTTGGAATAAGGTTCGCATGTCAAAATGTATCTAGAAGCTCCGCTTGGCTTGCTGCTTCATCGTACTAGGAGAATAACTATAAAATTATATGACTGTTCATTACGTCCAGGGGGATCCCAATCCACCCTGGTTCATGGCATGGTGGCCCAGTAGGCCTAGCCAGGGCCCTGCCTTGTAGGCATGTGTCAGTCTTCTACAGTTAAGAGTGCATTGTGATACTATGTTTAGCTTTTATAAATGTCTAATCAGCAGGAAATATTCAACAGCTAACCAAGATAACTTGTAATCTTCAACTGCCCTTTAGCACCATTTAATCTTTGCAACAGGTTTAGTCTATACACACAGAAGCACAGACAAACACAAACACAGGTCGTCACATGACAGACACTTCTGTATGACAGATGCCCTTTGTATGCATACAGCCAAAATGGTGTCATTCTACAACTTTGAAGAACTCAGCCTTCTCGTTTATTTTTAGGGTCAGAATACTACTACGTGGGCATGACTGGGAATTGATCACTTATATATCAGTAAGAAAATTGGAAACATTTGTAAACAGTAGTTTGAACTGTACCCAGAATCACTGGGGAAGTTTGGGTCACATTCTGGCTCACTCAGATCAAATTCCCCAAGCTAAGATCTCAACATCAGTTAAAGCCTCTCAGGGGTTCCGAACGCAACCAAATGTTAGAAGAACTGCTTTCGAATGTGCCGGTTCCTGAGGTCTTAAAAAGAGACAGAGGACAAGTTCAAACTATATTAAACTACAGTTCCCATTTGGCTTTTTGGATGGACCTAAAAGTCATCTTATGCGGAACCTCCCCACAGGAGAAGGGGGACGGACAGCAGGCTCTCAGCAAGTTGATACTAAAGCTTAACAGATGTCTTCTTCATAAATTCACTTCTTTCCAAAGCAACACATGGATTCCATATTGCCTCAGTTTCTCTTCCTGCTGCTGTGATAAAATACTCAGACAAAAGCAACTTAAGGAAGAAAGGGTTCCTTCTGGCTCACAGCTCCAGAGCCCACGTCACAGTAGGACTGCAAAATCAGATAGACTTGTGGGGTCACATGACACCCACAATCAAGAAGCAAAAAGGGATGGGTGTGGGGAGCTCAGCTCCCTTTACCACAAGCATGGGCTAGGATCCCAGTCAGAGACTGGTGCCACACATAGAGGGCCAGTCTTTCTGCTTCAGTCAATGTAGTCCATAAACACCTCCCAAGTTATTGTAGAATCTTTCAAGCTGAGAATTAACATGAACCATCACGAATATCTTCATGTATGTTTTTAAAGTCTTACTTATTTTTCTAAGTATTCTTTGTGTGCTTGTGTACATTCGTGTGGGTAGGTGTGTGTGCTCTGTGTGCTTGTGCATGTATGTGTGCAGGCCAGAGGTAGAGGTGGGCTGTCTTCCTTAGCTGCCTTCAGCCTTATTTTTTAAAACAGGGTCTCTCACTGAACGTGGAGCTGGCCAATTCAGCTGCACTGGCTGGCCAGTGGGCTCTAGGGCTGATCCTGTCTCCTCCTCCCCAAGGCTGGGATCACAAGTGTCTATAACCATGACCATGTTTTAAACTGTGAGTTCTAAAGGACTGTTTTTTGTAAGTTTGGTCTGGTTCTTTCTCTCAGCCCCATGATCCCAGAAATACGACTCAGATTCAAATAAATTTGTAAGTACCATGGCCATATAGCTAGGCTCTTCTTTGACTAGATCAGAACTAAAGATAACCCACTTATTTAATCTACATTCGGCCATATGGTTAGCTACCTGTGCTCAGGCACCATATGTCCATCTCCTCACAAGGAGACGTCTTCCTGGGGCAAATCTCCCATACCTGGCTCTATCCCAGAATTCTCTCTGCCTCCCGAATGTCCCACCTTCTATTCTACCCTTTCCTATAGGCCATAGGCATTCTTAATTGACAGGTGATGCACCCATACAGTACACAGATATTCTCTCTGTAATTCCTCCTTTCAGTCCAACATAAGATTCTTTTTCTTTGAAATGTAAATTAAATACAATTGTAACAATTATGAAAACTATTAGGTATGATATACATTGATAACGTCCAGTCTATTTATATTTGGCAATTTAGATAAAGTATTCTATCATCTATCCTGTCTTGGTGAGTTCATAGTTCTGTATATAAATCATTTTCTATCCTAAATTTATAGCCATCCTAAAACCATCTTCTTACACATAGAACATCATCTTAATCCTAAACAACTTAAGCTTATAGTAAGACTATAACTATCTAGTCTTCAACCCCATCAGAGACCTGAGAAGGAATTGAGTATGCAGGAAGTGCTGAGACACAGCTTCCAAAAACTAGAGAAACGACAGAGACAGCTGACTGCCTAGACAGTCCCTAATATAATGTCAAAGCACCCGTCTTCAGCCTTCTGGCCCAGTATATCTGACAGTCTTTTCGTGAAGCAGGAATTATGAAGACCTTGGCAGAGCTCGGCAGTTGACTTCCCTGCATCTGTTTGTCCTTTCTGGACAGACCTGTCTGTAAATGAAGCATGGATATTTTCTTTGCCCAGTGGCTAGCTTGCCACAATTCAAGTAACTCCATGTGCAACATATTGATGCTCTTCTTTGAAGGTACTGTCAGGAGCAGACCTGTCTTTTTAGTCAAAAGATCTTTTAGTAATGAAATAATTTTAAATGCCATATTCTGTGGATCTCTGAGGTTTTTGAAGATCAACTATCTATTTATAGTATATCTGAATTGTCAAGCATTGCTTATTCTTAACTATTTACTATCTGAATGCTCTTGGAGACATTTTATTGTAATAAACTAAACCAGAATCTAACCAGAGTTTGACTATCTGACTATTAATTTGTTTTTCTTACTTATCCTAAACAGTTTGTAACTTGTGCTTGTATGGCAAGCACTTTACCAACTGAGCCATATCCCTAGCCTTTTTTTCTGAATATTCTTGATTCAACACATGAATAAAACATTTACAAGTAAAAGTATTTGCAGAGACTGCCACTAAGCCATATTAAGTGAATTTAAATTAAAGGTAAACCACATGGAGGAGGGGCCCTTTGACCAACACTGTGCTAGGAAATAAGACAGATAGAAAAATGTGAAAGATGATGTCTTTTCCAAAGAATTCTCAACCAGGACTACCATCAACCAAAGAGCATGAACAACTGTGACTCCGGCCCCGTGAGGTAAGGAAAACCCAGACAGCCCTGAACAGCCCCTTGACTGACGCTGTTTCACATTCCTGATCAATGGTGTGGTCTAGTTTCTGAGCTTCCTTCACAGATAATGGTAGAAACCTACCCAGAAGTAGAGATACTGCAAAGCCCAACCAAAATGTAAAGTGTTAGCAGCCTGACAAGTTATCAAAACTGTGGGTCTTTATTCACTCTGAACAGAGTGTGAATCACTTACTGTACTTTGAATCTCGTCTCTGTGGATAATGTGAGACTACTATGTCTGTACTCGACATTTGTCTTACTGTCTTCATTAACACCCCCCACCCTGAGAAACTAGGATCCTGTGCATAGCATCTGCATGATGTAAAACAATCCAGCAAATGTTGTAATAATGTGGTAGAAGAATATTCAATTGCACTGAAAATGTTCAAAGTATATTCTGAAGTTCAGAAGTCACATTCTGGGGCTGGGAAGAAGTCTTATGTTTAAGAGTACTTCTTGCTCTTGCAGAGGACCTGAGTTTTGTTCTCAGAACTTAGACTGGATAGTTCACAACCACCTGTAACTCCAGCTCCAGGGGATATGAAGCCCTCATTCAGCCTCCTCAAGCATCTTCAAGTACGTGGTATGTGGTGTATGAACAAACACATACAAATACATGAATAAAAAGAGGTATAAATCTTCTACAAATATGTTACATTATAAAATTAATAAATTTAAATGTCCCTTCTGGGAATTCTAAAAAATCATCTCATATAATGCCTTCATAGTTTTAAATAGTTTATAAAATGTACTATTTATTTTAAATGCACATTTTGTATGTAACTATGGGAGATATGCCCCCAAGCATTAGAAATGGATACCTCTTAAGAGCAGGATTATAGGATTATTTTTATTGACACATAATGTCTATACATATTTATAGAGCACAATGTGGGTTTTTCATACCTGCATACATTGTGTAATAATCAAATCAGGGTAATTAGCATATCCATCACCTCATGCAGTTAACATTTCTTTATAGTGAGATAAAAAAATCTCTTTTTCTGGTTATTTAGAACTATATAATACATTATTGTTAATTATAGTCACACTGCTGGGCAGTAGGACACCAAAGGGTTATTTTTATGAGAAAAAAATGTAATTCAGTAGCAGTGGGTTTAATTTAATATTTTAATCCTACTTTTTCTTTTGTAAAATAGGAACAGTACTAGTTACAAACCAGGTATTTTATTTAGATCAAATGATGCTCAAAAGAAAAACTGTACATCCACAATGCATCCATTTCACAATGTGCCCATTTCACAGTGTGTTCATATCACAATGTATCCATCTTTACCAGGTTGTCAACTTCTCACCCTCAACGCTAGCCCCACTATTGCTGCTAGGTTCAGATTTTCTTACACAGGGTTGACACAGTGGCCATTACAGTACTTATGGGTCTGGATACAGATGCAATACCTGGCTTATTAGCTATGTGCTCTCAAGCAAATTACTCAGCCTTTCTATACCTCAGTTTCCTCACCTGTCAAATGGAAGAAAATAATACCTAACTGAAAGCAGCTATCCCCACCTTTGAGGTGGGAAGATACACACCTTTGATCCAGAGCTTAAGGCTAGGAGGCTCAGGCCTTTGCGTCTTGATGAAGGAAAGCACACCTTTAATCTGGGCCACACCTGCTGCTGAAAGCCTATACCAGGACTTGGAAGAATGAAGCTGTTTATCTTTGCCGGCTTACCCTTGCCTTGCTAGCCCGTCCATTCCTTCACTGACAGAAGACCAGCTGAGACATCAGCTGTGTGGGACTGATTAACTATTAGATTGTTGGACTTTCTGTTCACAGCCAGCCATTGTTGGATTAGCCGGACTGCAGCCTGTAAGTCATTCCAATAAATCATAGATAGATAGATAGATAGATAGATAGATAGATAGATAGATAGATAGATAGATAGATATGCATTCCAAAAGTTCTGTGACTCTAGAGAACTCTATCCAATATAGTAAGCAAATGAATTAGAGAAGAAACCAAACTAAAGACTGGATACTAGAAAACAAACAATTGTTTTGTTGCAAAAACTATTTTTTGGTCTAAAGCTATGTTGTAAACCATGAAGCACAGTGGAAGGGAGCGGACCCTGTCACTACATTAGCTATGTTGACGTAGGGGGTATCTACTCAATGGACACAGTAGATAACAAGCTAAAAAGTCCTTGACAGAACATCCCAGTAAGCCTTCTGCCCAGGCCCTAAGCATCAGAGTGGCCTTGCATATACTGAGCAATGTTACCACCGTGACCACTCTGAACAAGAGCTCAGTTTTCTCTTTGATCTCCATCACAATACACCATCAGTGTCTTAGTTGTCCTAAAGTATTGCTTTCTGCATGTAACTTAACTTTGCAGATCAAGAGAACTCCTAATGGATGCCTCACTGACCTCCTAAGAGGGAGGTGGTGGGAGAACATGTTTAATAAAAACTGGCTCAACTGATGGAGAGGAAAATGGGACCACTAATAAATAGGAATGTTAATGAAAAGATCTATGCTGACGACTTGGTAGAATTTTATTGGGCAAAGTAACCAGCTCATTCCAGAGTACATCAAGAAAAAGAAAGTCAAGCACTTACACTCTGACTGATGGGGAGGAATAAGGAAGGTGTGTTTAAAATGTACTCATTTACAAGAGTTTGGTGCAAAGCAGAAAGGAGAGATTAAGAAAGGAAAAATAGGCCTGCAGAGATGGCCTAGTGGTCAGAGCACTTGTCATGCAACCCAAACAACTGGATCTACATCACCCATGCGAATGGTGGGTGGGTGTGGCAGTCTATCTGTAATTCCAGCCTTAGAAGATAGCGACTGAGTCCCTTCCCCTCCCCACTCCAGTGAAGAAGGCAGGCAGTGATTAAGAATGATTCCTGATACCAAACTCCAGCCTACACGCGCGCACGCACACACACACACACACACACACACACACACACACACACACACACACACGAGGGGAGGGGGGAACAGAAAGAAAACCAGCAGTGTTAGAGATCTGATCTATTCCTCTTTTCCTCTTCTTCTTAAACAGGGTCTTATACAGCTCAAGGTGGCTTAGAGACTGCTATATAGCTAAGGATGATAACCTTGAACTTCTTTTTAAAAATATTTGTTTACATTTTTGTGTGTTTGGAGGGTGTGTGTGAGAGAGAGAGAGCGAGAGAGAGCGAGAGAGAGAGAGAGAGAGAGAGAGAGAGAGAGAGAGAGCACGCGCATGCCCCGTGAAGGTCAAAGGACAATATTGCATGCAGGAACTGGTTCTCTGCTGTCACCACGGAGTTTCCAGAGATTAAACTTAGGCCCTCAAACTTGGCAGCAAGTAACTTTACCCACTGAGCCATCTCGCTTGACCTGACATTGAACTGATTCTTCTGTCTCTGCCTCTGCCTCCCACATGCTGAGGGGTTCGGGCGTGTGCCACCATACCCAGTGATACCAGGCACTGAACTCGGGGCTTTGTACACGTTAAGCAGGCACCATACCCAACCGAGCTCCATGCTCAGCCCCAGGGTGATCTACTTCTAAATCTCTGTACTAGATTGGTATTCTGGTGAGAGCTGCAATAGGTACAAAGAGCTTTGACTCACCAGGTTAGTAGGAGTGACACAGAAAGTGTGATAAAGGCCAAGTCCCAGAGTGCTGAGCACTGCATAAAATAAACAGCTCTAATTATCATAGAGAGGCTGCTGGGAGCAGCAGACGGCGGTGCCACAGAGCCTGTGACACAGTGAGAAAGGATGACGGGGAGCAGGCAGTGCTCATCTTGTCCCTTCTCACTCTGAGTTAAGTTTGTCTCAGGAGAGGTTAGAACAAGAATCAAGGAGGACTCAAAGCCCCACCCATGACATAAGATGATGAGAAACCGGCAGGAAGTCACTGCAGGTGAACTCAAGTGTGCACGCTCACACACATTGCATCCCAGGGTACCAAAGGCACTTGAGGGCAGTGGCCGCATTGAAATTAGTAACCTTGAGGCATCCGGAAGAACAGGATTTGCCAGGAGGATGGAGGCGAGCAAAGGCTTTGCTTAGATTTTTCTTTTTTAAAGATAAAAGTAGCCCGTGTCTGGCATATACATGTAGTCCCTGATCCCAGGGAGGCATAGGCAGGATGATAGCTTGAGACTGGGAATTGGCAATCAGACTGAGACATTCGGTGAAACTCCACCTCAAGTAACAAACAAATATTAAAAGAATTGGATAGAACTATGTCCTAAAGAGCTCATTTATCCTATCTTCTATGGTGCAATTATAATTCCAAGTAACTACAGTTCATAATAGGAAGGAAATCAAGATAGCAGGAACATGAAGCATCAAGTCATATCCATAGCCAAAAGCAGAAAAAGAATGGGTTCGTGTATGTATGCTCATACTTAGCTTGTTTGATCCCAATGTAGGGAATGGTGCTGCCCACAGTGGATGGATCCTCCAACCTCAATTAATATAATTAGGATAATCCCCTGCAGACATGCCCACATCCCTATAAACAATCCCCTGAGCTAGACAGTCCCTTCATTGAGACTCTCTTTCCAGGTGATTCAAGAGTATGTTAAACTGAGAATTAAAATGAACCATCACAATCAAACTCCTTATCAAACTGGTACTCAAATGTTGACTTTAACCATAACCTCCTACCGTGTCTCCCAGATTTCATGTTTATCTCATAATATAAGACACAGTCTAACTTTTAAAAGTCTCCAAAGTTCCTAAAAATTCCAACACTTCATGAGTCCAAAATCCCTTAACTGTGAGTTCCCATGAAATCAAAAACAAGTTGCAGACTTCCAACATACCATGGCATAGAGTAAACATCCTTATTCTAAAACAGAAGAACATGGGCATAGCAAATTAATAGTCACACTAAAGTAGATCCTAATCCTGCAGCCCATGTCCAGCCTGTGGAGCTTGTGGTGTAATCAGCTGGGCCCCATGTCCGGCCTGTGGAGCTTGTGGTGTAATCAGCTGGGCCCCATGTCCGGCCTGTGGAGCTTGTGGTGTAATCAGCTGGGCCCCATGTCCGGCATGTGGAGCTTGTGGTGTAATCAGCTGGGCCCCATGTCCGGCATGTGGAGCTTGTGGTGTAATCAGCTGGGCCCCATGTCCGGCCTGTGGAGCTTGTGGTGTAATCAGCTGGGCCCCAAACGGCCTCCGCTCTACCCGCTGCCTCACACACAGCTGCCCACTTAGGCTGGGCTGTCTCTGTCCCACATCTGCACTGCTTGGCAGACGTCCCATGGCCCTGGCAGCTCCAAAATCCTAGAGTTTCCATTGCACCTGCAGCTTCTCCATCACAGTGTCGAGCTGTGACCTCCCAGGGCCTCTTTGTAGGGTGACTGTGCCACCCAGGATCTGACTTCAGTTGCTCTCCCTGACTCCCTCAGTCCTGTATCTTTATCTTCAAAACTACGAGCATTTGAACAAAGCTTAGGACACTACTCAAGTCTGTTGCTGGCTTATGGTGTAGCCCAACCTCCTTGGACCACAACTATATGAGCTTCTTTGTGTTTCGGGAGCAGCCATCCTAGGCAGCTGACTGGAAGAGCCAGGGACCCCTTTAGCTTAATCTGTTTTTCGTTAAATCATTTTGGAACTTCACAAGGTGGAGTCCCCACCAAGATAGAGTTTTGCCGTAAGGATACCTCTCCCCATGCGGCACCAGGCTTTTCTCTATAATGGTGCTGATTTCTTTATTAGTCACAGTTGCTTCTTTGTACAATTTGAATAACATCCTGTCATGAAATCTCTATCAAATGAATCATCTCATTGCTTTCAAACTAAACCCACCCAAGTTCTCAGGACACAGGTAGAATGCATGGGTATTCCTGGCCAAAATGTCGCACCATGCCTGTCATCCAGTCTCTGATAGAGTCCTTTAGAAACCTCATGAGTGTCAAAAATTAAATAACAGAAACTTCTAGTGTAAAGAAACAATTTTTAAAAGTCAGAGTATTATCGCCAAATCCAAATCAAGACAACAGGGAAGCACCATGTGTATCAGAACAATGGGTGGCTTTTATTCATGCCTGCACATTTACCTGTGCATTACCTCAGAAATAATGCACATCCTGTCAGTGAAGATGCTCACGAATCTGCCAGAGATACTGCCACAGGGGTTCATCCACCGAAAGGAAGCTAGACTAGACTAGACAGCACCTTCCAGCATCACCATCCCTGCTTCTGGGAACACATATTCCAATTAAAGCAATGCCACCACTAGACCGTGCCTCTTATCCAACAATGCTCAAGTTGGTGGCTTTAGTGGCTCTGCATCTGTGAAGACTCACCTCTGGTAGATAATGAGAATTAATTAATGAGTTTCTCTGAGCCTTGCCTACTGTAGAGGGACGCTGCCTTGGGAAGCGTCCTTTGAGGCTAACAGAAGATGAAAGCATTCTCTGTACCCTCCCATATATGTTAATCGGCCCAACCCAAGATCTAAAGTTAGCAGGCACCAAGGAAGCTGCGCTCCTGCAAGGGAGCTCTTTAACGAGCTGACAGAGCGCTGCAGTTGATCACCCCAAGGGAGATGTGTTACCTAAGTTTTCCTTTAATGCTCGCCGACATTTCTAATTGACTGACGTGTCGGGTGGCAAGGGGGAGCAACCTAAATTAATAGAGAGCTTCCGTCTCTATATCATTTTTCTCCAGCAACGGCTAATCTAATTCTTAAAGTTCTTCCTTTGTCTATCTCTTAGACCCTAAAAATAGCACCATGAAGTGAAAGATGCTAGAAAACTGTTTAAAGTGCATTTGAGAAATGATCTAAATGATCCCATGTTGGCAATAAGAACAGGATGATAACCCTGTCTCGAAAAACCAAGAAAAAAAAAAAAAAAAAAAAGAACAGGATGATGACTCAGGCCTGTGGGACGGGAGGGGACTAGTGCCTGGTCAGCATGCAGGGGGCTCAGAGTGCTGGGCCCAGCGCCCCTTCCCCCAAAGAGAGAAAGTACTACCACCACCTAGATTGTTAGAAGCTTTTCCCTCATATTTCTCCTAATAGGGATCACTGCTGTTGTTACTCTCGTGGAATACATGGAAGGAGGGGAGGGAGAGAAAAGGGAGGGAGAAAAAAAAGAAAGGCAGTTGATTTTCTCCAGATATTCTTACAGGTCAGGAAAGAAGGAAGGAAGGAAGGAAGGAAGGAAGGAAGGAAGGAAGGAAGGAAGGAAGGA
>CM052705.1:2355258-2392901 GCA_028551405.1 Uromys caudimaculatus
TGCTAGCCCCCCACAAACCAAGGGACAAGATTAAAATCATGCCAGAAAAATGACAAGTTATTTATGACCACTCTCGTTTGTTCTAGGCCTTTCTGTGGCAGACGACGATGCTTGCGGAACAGATTCTTGTCAATTAGGAGTGAATCTTCATCTACATGAACAGCAAGCGGTGAAGACATGAAGGGAAACACTGGAGAGGCTAAACTTCTCAAGCTGTCACACTCACGGTGGAACGGGTCATTGCTGTAAGACTTCTCCTGAAAACCTCAGCCCCTCCCAATGTGTGTCTGTCTTCTGGGGGCCATTTGAAACAAAGATACCACCAAAGACAGAGGCAGGGACCACCTTGGCGCTCTCTAACCGCTGACCTACTTGATTCCCGCTGTACAGAGACCCTGTTCCGCCCCACTTCGCTCCTCCCACTCACTCACCGCCCAGTCGCCGGCAAACGGGCTGTCACTCTTCATTCCACTGGAAGCCTCTCTGGCCAAAATCAATAATGACTTCATTGTCGCTAAATTCAATGGACACTTTTCTGTCCCCATCCTACCCAACAGCTCCCCAGGATTTGACATGGTTGACCACTCTTTTGCTCTTGAAAGTTTTTCCTCAGTCTGTTTCTATGACAACACCTTCTGGTTTCCTTCCTCTCTGGGCATTACTTTTCAGTCTATTAGTTGTAGCTCCCCACCCCCACCGCCACCACGCACCTTACAAATTCCTCATCACTAGGAATCCATCCTGATGTCTTATTTTTTTCCCCCCTTATTCGTTCTTCTTAAAGTCTTACCGACTTTCTCAGCTTTGCTTCGCCTTCATCCGGGGAAACTCAAACCCAACCGAGAACACTGCCTTGACCCCTAAGATCTTACCACAGCCAGAGAAACCTACGGGGGCAGCTGGTCTCCTCACACTCAAAATATCCAAAGCCAACTTCCCCTTTTTTCCATCTCTGTCCTAATTTTGTTTTTCCTGGTGTTTCTTCTTCCTCGTGGTCTGTGGAAGAAGCAAGAGACCTGCAAATCACACCTGATTCCTGTTTGTCCTGTACTCTCAGAACCCAAACCCTAACTGCTTCCTTAAGAGCCCTCTAAGCCAGCAGCTTTCAACCTGGGGGTTGTAACCCCCTTGAGGTCAATCGATGCTTTCACAGGGATCACCTACTAAGACCTCCTGCATATAGGATATTTTACATTATGATTCATAACAGTAGCAAAGTCACAATTATGAAGTGGCAACAAAAACATTTTTCTTTTGGTTGGGGCTCAGTACAACATGACAAACCATATTTAGGGGTCATGGCATCAGGAAGGCTGAGAACACTGCTCTGATTCATTTCCTTGTTTCCCATGACTACTGAGAATACCTCCACCATTTTTTAGATCTCAACTGCACCAACGCCCTCTCCTCTAGGTCCCCAGCACTGGAAACTCACGCCCTTTCCCAATCCATTTGCCAGCATCACTGCCTTGCATTCCTGGAGACCATGTAAGATGGCTCCCACTTGCGTCTCTGGTCTCTTTCTCATCACTGCCCCTTCCCACCCTTCCCCCATCTGTCTCCTCTGTTGGAACCATCCCACTTCCCCTCCTCCCATCTTTAACAAACGCCGGTCATCTAGCTGATTCCCACGTAGCTGCTTTCTTCTAATGCTCATATTTAATAGATCTCCAAGGCAGCATTCATTGTGTCTACTTACTACTGTTCTAAGGGCTCTGTAAATATTAAATCACTGATTGGCATACCAACCTACCAGGTAGGTATTATTTTCTTTATTTCCTAGATTGGAAAGAAAAAAAAAAAAAACCCAGCAAAAAATAGTCACATCAACACTTGTCCAAGGCCACACAGCTGAGGAGCAAGCGCAAAGACTAGACTGGGACGTAGATAAAGTGACCTGCTCTATCACTAGGAACTTGGGTGCTCTCGTGTATCCAGTGCACACTTCTAGCCCAACACTGGACTGCTGGATTTTCTTACTCTCTCTCCATCTTCCTCACGAAACACTCAGCTTCTTGAAGACAGAAAATATGTTTTATGTCTAATACTTACTCCAGTCACAGCTCCTGAGGAAATGGACATTAAAGAAGGAATTAATGAGGTAACAAAAAAGGTCACAAGGAGTAAGAGCTCTAAAATTATGCTATTGGAAGAAATAAACAAGCATTCATTTCCTGAGATTCTCTATAATTATTTGCAAACAACTTTATATTAATGCTGAGTACTTTAAAAGAATGGGATTTTAGAACCAGAATACCCAATCAAACACCAAAAGTAACCTATATATACTTAAATCAAGAAGCTTTATGAAAGCGACATGGTAAAATTTAAATTCATTAATATATGCCTTTGGTAACTCATTCTTCATATTTTAGTATAAAAAATAATTAGAGATTCTACTTTAGCCATGAGAATAACTGTAACATTAGAATAAAATGAAGAATTATTTGACTGCTGGGTATTTTATCAGAGACATTGATAAGTCACAGAGAGGAACTGCCATTCTCACAGCACACTTCTAACTTTAAAGGGGGTGTTATGTCTCCTTCTGAACAAAAGAGTGTTATATCTCTTCGATGGAAGAATCCATACATCACAGAGGTTAAAAATCAACTTGTCTTTTCTTAGCTATATTTATGAGCAGTGTGGTAATTTGAATGCAGTCCCTTAGGCTCATATATTAGAACCTTGGATTTACAATTGATGGAACTGTTTGGGAAGGATTAGGAGGTGTTTCACCGGGGGCGGGCTTCAAGGCTTCAAAAGCTCATAGTGCTGCCTGTTAGTGTTCTTTTTCTCTCACTCTACCTTATGGCTGTCTCAACATGTAAACTCTTAGTTCTGCTCCAGTGCCATGCCTGTCTGCTTCCTCCATGATGATAACAGACTAATCCTCTGAAACTGTAAGCCAGCCTCCAATTAAACGCTTTCCTTTATAAGAGTTGCACTGGTCATGGTGTCTTCACAGTAATAGAAGTGTAACCAAGACAGGATGCTGCCCCCAAACTACAGCATATGAAAAGGTAATTCACGCACTCTCTATACACATGGCCTTCAGGATAGATGGCCAACAGACGCCCGCGCTGTAGTATAGTACTGGTCAGTTACAGGCACTTCAGTAGTGTGTGCTACTTGCTAGAGACATCACAGATTTGCAAACAAGACTTACGTGTGCCGTGAAACATTACATCCCAGCATACATCTAGACTGAATGTCTGCGACAACGAAACAGTCTGACTTTGAACTCTTTGGCTAAGCAGCATTTTCCCTTGTGCACATTTCAAGTTAAGTAGAATTTGACATGAATGCATTGGCTAACAAATGTGTGTCAAAAAGACTGACTGAATTTTAAAGAATCTTCAAAAGAGTTTTAATATTTAGGCTAAATGTCTAGAAATTTCTGCCCTATCAACTAAAGTAAGAATCAAAAACCTACTTTCAAAAGTCCAGGGCCAGCTGTGCTGGTGAGTCCTGGTTTAAGCTGTTGTACTAACACAGTTATTAGCAGGTCCCTCTTATTTTCTTTTTTGTTTTTTTTTGTTTTGTTTTGTTTTGTTTTGTTTTTTGATTTTTTTCGAGACAGGGTTTCTCTGTGTAGCCCTGGCTGTCCTGGAACTCACTCTGTAGACCAGGCTGGCCTCGAACTCAGAAATCCACCTGCCTCTGCCTCCCAAGTGCTGGGATTAAAGGCGTGCGCCACCACCACCCGGCTCCCCTCTTATTTTCTTTACAATTCTCCTATCTCTTTCCTTTAAAATGTCTGCAATTTTATTCTAAAATCTTTGCTAATTCATCTGATGACTGTCAGGGAAAAAAAATCTCCCTAAATAAAACACACACACACACACACACACACACTCTCTCTCTCTCTCTCTCTCTCTCTCTCTCTCTCTCTCTCCCTCCCTCCCTCCCTACTGCTAAATAGTAAAAGGCAAATCACTCAGATGGTAAGAGTTCTGCACTGTATTCACACAAACCATTTTCATAAGTCAGCTCTAATATCATCTACTTAGCAAATTAAGACAAATTACTTTACCTTTCTGTGCCTCAGTTTCCGCCTCTGTAAAACCTGAATAATGTTAATGGGACCAGTTGTAAAAATTAAATGTGGTAGTGTATATAAATTATTTGGCATGGGTCTTTGAACATGAATGAGTGTCAAGAAATAGAACAACTGAAAGTGAGGAGCTGTCCCAGCCCCCAGCCCCCGCACACTGCTGGCACACACTCGGCTTCCCAGTCTTGTGGTTCTACATGTGTGGATTCAACTAACCACAGACCAGGAAAAGCTGCATCTGTACTCAACGCATGCAAATGTCCCCTGTCACTTTCTCTGAACAATACAGGCAAATCACACAGCACTTATTCACACTGCGTTGGGTGTTGTGAGGAATAGATTAATATCCAGGAAGAGTCAGGTGTGGTGGCACACGTCTAAGTTTTCAGCACTTGGAAGGCAGAGGCAGGAGGATCAAGACCATCCTTGGAGGGCTGGGGATGTTGCTTGGTTGACAGGGTGCTCTCCTAGCATGCACAAGGCCCTGGGTTCAATCCTCAGCAGAGTACAAAGCTGAGCGTGATGGTACACACCAGTCGTCCAAAAATTTCCTAAATACGGGCAGGAAGATCAGAAGTTCAAAAGCATTCATGGCTATGTAGAAAGTTGGAGGCCAGTGTGGGTTACATGAGTATCAGTCTCAAAGAAACAACAACAAAAAGTATACAGAAAGATGTGCATAAGTTATAAACAAGTGTCATGCCATTTTGCATAAGAGACTGGAACACCTGTAGATTCTGGTACACACACACACACACACACACACACACACATATAGATCCTAGAACCAATTTCCCAGTCACCAAGACAAATTCTGTTTTGTGTGAAAGGAAAAACTCTTAGATTCTTGGAATTGTTGTGTACTGTAATGTCGAGGCTAACTAGTGAAAGTCTCCATTTCTAGGGGGGAAAATGAAAACAAACAAACAAACAACCCAAATCCTAAATAGGAAAGTGACTTGGCTCAGCTTGCTTGGCTTATTTACAAAGCAGTCAAAGTAATGGGGGCTTAATTTGTTCTTTTCTTCTGAATTTCATTGACAAGACTCAGAGCAGCAATGACTCTAGACAAAACACCATGGCTCACCACCATGGATGTATTCCGAACACTGTGTTGGGAACCCACAATTACCCTTTGCCCCTAGGAGCTAAGCTGGTTCTTAACACTAGGGAAAGCTCTTCCTAGCTACATTGTACAGAGGTAGGTAGGTCATCTTAGGCCTCAATTTTCTCTGGTGTAAAATGGAAATAATATGTGGTTCCCAGGGCTGGTGTGAAGACTCAATGAAGTAACTCGCACAAAACCCCTCAGCACAATGCCCCACTGTGGTGTCCCAAAGGTTACTGGGCTGATAATGGTCTTCATTCTCCCATGTAAATTCATGTGTAGTGACATGCACTTCCCCCTAATCTTTCCACCGCTCTCCTTTAAAAAGCATTCTTTGGTTGAGAGCCTAGCCAGGATATTTTGAAGAAAGCATGGTCTCGATGCTAATGGACTGGCTGGGTTCCAGAAACTTTTTGTTGGAAACTCTCTCTTGCAACTAAATGCTAAATACAGATCTCAGGTGACCCCGATAAAACTACTCAAGAAGGCAAATTTGACATCTGTCTTTCTTATGCATAAAACTCCAGGGAGCTTCAAGGCCCACTGATAATGCCCAATAGGACACAAGGGGCAACGTGAACAATTCCCTTCAGGACTTCCAACCTTCCCGATATTATGCACAAGCCATCTGCTTAGAGTCACCTGGACAATGAGAGGCGCAGTTCTTCGGGTTCAGGTCTCCGGAGTAAATTTGTGAATTCCGTGAATGTGATCTATAAGGCATGCCCACTGTTGCGTGGAATCCTGCTAAGCCCTGCATCTAGTGATTTGTTTCAGCCATGCAAGAGAGAGAATAAAGCTCTTACAAATGTGGGTTTCTGCCACAATTAAATAAAACTACATAATCTTGTGGTTCAATTATGGCCATATACTTTATCCTTAGCCATGGAGAATCACCTGGAATTGTGTGGATAAACAAAATGGCTGTGGAATATTTTCGTTAAATTATAAAAAAATATGTTTCATAACCTACTGGCTTCCAAGTCTTAGAAGCTGCAATACATCATATAGGAATCTAGCTAGATGGACAATTCATAGAAGATAGTTTAAAACTTAGCTTCAAGTCACACTTAGCCCTGGCTGCCCAAGAGTATACAGAGAGGACATACAAAGTACCTTCTTTCCTTTAGTAACTTTTAGTAACAGTAATCCTACTGTAATCAAGGATTGAGTGTCTCTTAACCAATGTATGATGCAAAATATCATTAGAGTAATCCTAAATTATGTAACAACTGGAAAAGACGGGACAATATAATTTGTTCACCGAGATAATTACCCACCTTCAAGAATAGCTTCGGTTCAAAGGCTGTTAGCTGGATTATCAGCAGACATTTGCTAACTGCATATGCTCATAGGTAACAAAAAAAATATGAAGATCCTATAAATTCCCAAGGTCGGTGTCTCCCGAAGAACTCAGAACTAACCTTATGGGAGGCATCCCATAATTGGCTCCTCATCACCACCACGTAGGCATTTTACATGTCAACTTTACACGGGTAGCTTTACATGGATGCTGTTCTTGTGCTGCTGCTGGCTTCAGTCAGGTGTTCTGTGACTTTAACCCCGACCCCTTCCAGCCACACCCACACTGCTTTTCTGCACAGCTGGTTCCTCTTTCCTGCCCACCTTCTAGAGTCACTTCTAACTCAGATCGCAATGAATCGCTTGTATTTTAAAAGTTCTAGACTCTGAAGATAACGAGAACACTATTCGAAGTGTCAGGATGGGATACACTTGCTTTTCGTAAACATCATGAGTTTTCACATGAAGCAGCCTGAGATGAAAATAGCAGCCAAAATTCAAGCATGATGCTTCAAGAAGATTCTCCAGTTCCTAAACCTGGAGAAATTCTGGTGGCTAGACAAAAGGGGTGTGGCACATGTCTTTAATCCCAGCACTCAGGAGGCAGAGGCAGGTGAATCTCTGAGTTCAAGGCCAGCCCAGTCAGAGAACAACAGCCAGAGCTACACAGAGAAACCCTGTCTCAAAAAAACAAAACAAACAAACAAACAAAAAGTTTTTTTTAAAGTCAACTTTCCTGACCTTGTAAAGCTGGTTTTCTCTTGTCACTGGCAGAAGGGGGAAATGGCTACCAGTGGTGCCTATTAGCATACCAAAGGTCTGCTCATCTCCAGGCTCCTTCAGTACCACCAGTTTCTGTTACACCTTTTAGAGTCCACCACTAGCACCCTGCCTCTTCTCCCCTCCCCCACCATGACCCTCTCCAGCCCAGAGGCTTCCCTCCTGCGGCTCCTCATTTTCCTTATAACCCCGCTATTTCCACCATGCTTTCTCGAGTGTCTGTGCTCGCTCGTTCTCTCTCTCTCTCTCTCTCTCTCTCTCTCTCTCTCTCTCTCTCTCTCTCTCTCTCTCTCCCCCTCCCATCCCTCTCCCCTGCTCTGCTCCTGTTTCTCTCATGGCCAAGTTCAGTCTGGTGGCCAGGTTCAGTCTACTACTTTTTCTCTCTGCTCCAGACTCTTCCAGATGCCTCTGGCTGTTTTCTCTCTCTCATATCTACAAGAAAAACCTTCCCCTTAACCATACTATGGTGAGGTCAAGTTACTAACCTATGGGCATAAAGATAACAGTTTGAGGATCAGTTTAATACAATGTCCATTTAGCAGAATAATGGTATTATGTTCACCCCCTCAGGCCATACCTGGGATGTAGCCAATTCCAGGTTTTTGGTTCAGTTAACAGTATCAGGCATGAGTTCTGTCCTGTAGAGTAGTTTAAATCCATTAAAAGAATTAGTTACTCCCTTAACATCTGTACCACTATTATACAGATATTGAGAATATCTTGCCAGAGCAGTAATTGTTGTAGTTTGCAGGGTTCACAGCTAGACGAGATACTGAAGACTTTTCTACCCCATTAGCACACATACCACATCCTAGCCCAGTGAAAGCTAGCCAGTAAGGATAAAGCTTCCAGGCCAGGGCCTGCCAGATTTCTCCATGTCCTATGAGGCAAATATATACCATCTTCAGCAACAGGGTCTTACCACCAGGTTCTGGACAGTCACCAGCCATTACTGGCAATAGCCTGTAATTTTTGTGGAGGGTCTACTGAACTTCATTGACTAACATCTCAAAAGAAGTTGCCTATACTCAGCACTGGGCTTTTAATTTAATAGCTATGCCTGCCCCTTACCCCCATTATAGAGAAACTCCAACTGGTCAGTGTATAGAGAATAAGAGACTGTGAAGTAGCCAGCACTAAGTGGGCTAGCTCTATCACAACTCCTCTCACCAACGTTCAAGGATCACTACAGAAAAGGAAGCAGAAAGATGACAAGAGCCAGAGGTAGTGGGCGTCTGCAGTGGACCAGGGTTTGTTGGCCATGAAAGGGCTGCTGCTCACAGCAACTCAACAGTGACTGGATAAGATCAAGCCGTACTTACAGCTGTGGTACACTGCCTTGCTGCCATCAGGGGCTACTCTCCATTCCTAGAGACACCTCCATTCTTTGACAAAAGGCTTCCTCCATCTTTAAGACAGCAGGCCCTTCGCCTGCTTCGAATGTCTGAATCCCTCCCTGTCTGATCTCTTATCAGGTTTAAGGCGTCCACAGCATTAAGCTACATCCACCCAGGCAATTTCCATCTCAGCGGAACTGACGAGAAACCTTAGCTATGTCTGAAAACCCCTTCTGGAACTCAGCACCTGGCTGAGTACCTGGGAGAAAATATGCATTCAGAAGGGCTGGGAGTCTGGGTTGCCATCTTGGATTTCTATTTACCATAAGGAAAAATAGTACCCAGGGCTTGTGGGTCTCGTGTACAACGCTGGCTTGGGACCTTAGAAACACAGGTGCAAGGAATGAAAGCACTTTGAGAGAAATGGGTCTTGGGCAGAGGGAGAACTCTGAAGCTCTAGATTCAAAGGGAAAACAATCAAAATATAAAAAGGGAGAAAGGGAGGGAGGGAAGGAAAGGAAGAACCATGTTTGTCTTCCACTCTACCCCCACCCAAGAATCAAGGGGGTACCTGGGGTTCATTGTCCCCATAAACTATGCCAATACACAAAATACACTGTGGTAGTTTGAAAGAAATGCCCCCACTAGTCTCAAGAATTTGAACATTTGGTCCCCAGTTCATGGCACTGTTTGCAGAGGCTAAGGGGTCTGGCCTTGTTGGAGGAAGTCTCTCACTAGAGGCAGGCTTTGAGACCTAAGGCTCACAGCAGTGTGACTTCTCTCCGCTCTGGGTTTTCGCTCTGGGTTTTCGGTTGCAGATGTGAGCCCTCCAAGGCCCGCTCCTGCTTGCATGCCTTGACTTCACTCTCCTGGGCCCTAACGATCTGGAGCTCTAAGTCCAAATAAACTCTCACTTCCACAAGTTTCTTTGGTCATGGTGTTTTATCACAGCAGTAGAAAAGTGCCTGATACAGATGCTAAGTTGGTAACTGTTGAATAAGGGGGTTTGCTAAGTGAATATTAGTTAAATAAAAGAACTAAAGCCATTTCCAGGCAAACATTAATAACTGTTAGATTCACAAGACTCTAATCAGCATGTATTCTTTGTGTTTGTCTTTCGTCCACTTTCCTAAACTCACAGAAAATGCTCTCATCTGATGCTTTCCCCATCACAATGCACCATCCCCTCGTGTGTCTCGGGGTCAGCTTGCAGCCTGCAGCAGGCATGGCGGCGCGGGAAGATTACAAGGCCCAGCTGCTGTAATGACCGCCTTCCGCCTGGGCTTCAGTTCAGCATTACCTCTGCCGCTGTAATCAAGCAGGTCGGAGCCCTCAGAGCTGAGGAAAGATGGACATTGTATCATTTGAGCGTCTCCCACATGCCAGAGCTGACATCAAAGCTCTTATTTAATTCTCCTAAGAAACCCGGGAAACGAGTATGGTGTCAAGAGAAGAACCTTCAGTACAGGACGGACTGGGCCCAAATATTCCTGATTGCAAGCCCTGAACGCTAAATGAGTCTTTTTTTTTTTTTTTTCCGGTTTTCAAGACAGGGTTTCTCTGTGTAGCCCTGGCTGTCCTGGAACTCACTCTGTAGACCAGGCTGGCCTCGAACTCAGAAATCCGCCTGCCTCTGCCTCCCAAATGCTGGGATTAAGGCGTGTGCCACCACTGCCCGGCCTAAATGAGTCTTATTTCGTGAACTGTTAATTGTTAACCTGGAGTGATTTCCCTCACTGCCTTTACGGCTTGAGGCTAGTCTTTCATGTTCTCTTTCTTTATTCTTCTTAAGAGTTATTAATGTTACGAGTATGGGTATTTTGCCCATTTACATTGATGCCCTCTGAATTCCAAGATGTTCTCATTGTCTTTAAGGCAGCCTTGGTGTGGGCCTCTCCTGCCCAGGCAGATCCCTCTCTACCCAGGCTCCTCAATGCCAGACCCAGTCTTCAGGCCAACTTCGTGGATCTATCCCTCAGTTATTTTAAAGGGAGAAATACACATAGACACAGACACACAGACACAGACACACAGACACACACACACACACAGACACACACACACGGTTTGCTGATGGAGAAATAACACCAACACAAGTTAGATGTCGCTTTGTTGGAGGGTCTGTCTTCACTGTACAGGGATTAGGGAAAATTAAGTGGGAAAAGCCTTACAACAGCCCAGGGACACTTCTACCTAAATTTTGTGATTACATTTTAAGTGCTCTCTGTCACAGATATCATAAACTGATTAAATCATTTCATGCCTGACCCCTACTGACTATGCTAAGTGAGGAGAGAGGGCTATTAATAACTCCCGTTTCTGACAGCTGCCCGGGGGCAACGCAGCCTTTTGCAGCAGTGAAATGACTCCCGGCTCACTTACTGAATGCTGAATATTGATTCATATTATGAGTGTTGTCAAACACAGAGTGCAGTGCTGCAGATCCGTAGTGGCAGGTCATCAGGAATAGCATTAGCAAATGTCAGGTCAGGAATCAAAGGCCTGCTGGACTCTTTAGGGATGAGATTTATCGAATCTATAAAATGTGAAAGAGATCAAGTGTGTGTGGTGATAGAAATGGTCATGACAGAATCAGGCTGAGTCTGCTCTGATGTGGCCCTCTGCAGAGATGCGTCACACAGGTGACCGCTGGGGCGCACAAGACAGGGACGACAGCAGCTTTGGGCTAGGGTAGAGAGTTTAAGGCTAGACATCAGCTCTCAGGTGTGAAGGTGGCCGAAGGTTCGAGAGTTAAGTGTGCCTGTGTTCACAATCTACAGTACTCATATACCCATGTGCAAAAGGATGCGGCCAGATGTGGGTGGCTGTAACAGACCACAGAGACCGCTAGGAGAGAAGCAGCTGGACAACTCTTGACAACTCTTCCTCGGAAGGCCACTGGAATACATCTTGTTTCTAGATTTTCAGTATTTGAATTAATTTTTGAATCAAATACTATCACCCCAATCTTGTTAATCTGTAAGGTGTCCACTAAATCTGGCCATTCATAATCTCCTCCCCGCCATCTTCATCTTCACACAGTTAACGACAAAGAGGGCTGTAGAGTAGGTGTGAGAACTCTGGGTTCCCTCCCACCCTTGTTCTGTCACTTAGCCTGTGACCCAAGACAAGCCACCACTCCCCTGAACACTGTATGTATAACTAGTTCTGCAAACAGGCTTTATGACTCATTTTGATGCTTTTAATATCTTATAAATGGACAAGCTCAGTATAGTCATTGGCTTTTTAATTTAACTGAGTAAGAGAGGAATTAATACACTTTGAGGCTGTAAAAAGATTATAAATGGAATACTTTTAGTCATAGATAATATTTGCTAAGTTACCCAGCACTTGGTTCAGCACCTCCCAACACTTGGTTCAGCACCTCCCAGCACTTGGTTCAGCACCTCTAGGAATGTTTTAGAACTCGCCTAGCTAATGGAAGTTTGCAACAGCAATTTCCTTCCTGTCCCTCTCTTCAGAGTAAGGCACAGAGCCTTCTTTAATTCAGTTCATACTGTGGCAGAGTCTTGCATGTTTCACAAGGGAAAGCCAGTAGCCACCACATCCTAATTCTACTCATTATGTGTGAATAGGTAAATGCAAATTGGTTGTTATTGAACACTTGAGTTTTTACTTTCTACAGAAAACATGCTCTTGCCCACTGTAGCGTGTCCTCATTGATTGTCTTTGATCCATGAAATGAATTGCAGAAAATTAAACAAAACTATCTTTTAAAACAAAAACAAAACACAGAGTCTTATTACATAGTCCTGACAGGCTTAGAATGTCCTATTTAGACCAGGCCAACCTTACTCACAGAGATCTTACTGCCTCTGCTTCCCAAGGCTCCCACATCCAGCACACAGCTTTTCTTTTAAAAACCACTTGTGCCCTAGTCAACCTTGGATTAGTTCTGATCCTCCTGCCCTTTAAATAAAAATGTTAAAGAAAACATACTCCTTTCTCTTTCCTTTAGTCTCACTTGCATTTCCTTTTGTGGCCTGGGGAACCAGCACCGGGCCTTACAGCACGCCCATCAAAGCAGGGCTGCTGCCTTGCTCTGAACCGGCTGGTGAGAGAAAATGAACAGGTGCTACAGGTTACTCAGCTGTTCTAAAATTAAAGATTGATATTTTTCCTCTGCTTCTATTAGCAGACCTTTGGGGACGCGTTAGCACTGGATAATGGTTGCAGCAGTTTAAGCCTCATGCTGTGATTTTTAACAGCAAGCCCGTCGACAGGCAAACAATGGCGGCTCCCCCACTGCCGGAACCTAATAAGGACTCAGTCGCAGCCTTAGGCAGTTTGACCAACCTGTAAGAGAAATCTGACTTCCGAGGTACTGACTCCACTTTAAAGACAATGGCCTGGCTTAATTAACACTGTATTCATTTGTAACTCAATCAGTTTAGAATTTTGTACTTTAAGCATTGACTCTACCGGCTTACAAAGAAAAAGAAACGAGGCGCAAGCAGCTGGAAATCCCCTTCGGTTTGTATAAACCGGCATCTGGGAGCCAGCAACAGAACAAATAACCCTGACAGGAATGGTCGGTTGCCCAAACATTCAGGTAGTCATTAAAACCAGCCTATGAGATCATTTCTTCCACCCTTTTTAGAAACAAACATAGGATGTATTTAATGTAGTACCCAAATTAATTTTTTTTCCAGATCCCTCTTTTTCTGGAGCGGGGCATTAAGCTGAAAACATGAGCTCTGTTGTTCCAAGCATGTCTGTGCCATCAGCAGCCTGACAGACTTGTCCCAGAAGCTCATGGGGTACCATAAAGCTCATTTGACTTTCCTGCTCCCCTCTATCTTTGCTCTGTCCAATATACATCATCTTCTGAACAGAAATGAAAATACTGTGGATTCTAACTCAGCCCCACGAGGATTTTGACTTTTAAATACCAGCCAACCAATAAGGAAAGTTAAAGTGGTGGGCCGTACACTGAAGTGGTGCCCTGAACTCTCACTAAGGAAGCTGTCACCCCATGAGAAATACATGATCCCACATTTCACCCTACTACGTTGTTTAAGTTGTTTATTTATTTGAAAGACTTCACCCTGCAGTCTGTCCTGAAATTTTTCTGTATTCTGAAAATTTTAGCACCAGAAATAACCAGAAACAGTGGGTCAGACCACTGAAGTTTCTCGCCACTGAGAATGGAAAGGTGGCTTAGCAACCGAGAGTGGCACTGGAGGCTGTGTTGGAGCTCCCTGATCCTCTGGTTACAGGCATCTGGGTGCCACAGTTCGGTTATAACTCAGTCCCCACTGGGTAACCTCACCTCACTCTTTCCTAGCCACACATACTCTTTAGTTGATTTTAAGAGACTTAAATGAAAAACTAATGTTCAAGGTGACCACACTGTACTTAATGAATAACTCCTAACAATTTGAAATGAACCTGGGTCTTCTTAAATGCGGAAGAGTACATACAAATGTCCTCTGCACTCAGAAGAGACACGGTTTAGCGGCTGTATTTATATGGCTACTTTGCATAGCTTTTTTGCAGCAATAGTCTTAGTTTAAAAATATAGATTTGAAATCTACAGTACATTGTCATTGTAATACATTATGGCTAAATAGTAAAAATTTTGTTGGGGAGCAAGATATTAAATTACATACAGAGGCTGGGAGCATTCAAATGGCCAGGCCAAGAATATGATGATAGAGAAAACCCTTTTGCTAGGAACAAAGGAAGGGGATATAGGACAATATTATGAATCCCCGGGAGGATGTACTGATGAAGACACCGTCACTTCTGCTAAAATCTGCCAACGGGGCATAAATGAATTCAACCATGGGGAAATAGAAGACAAACTCGGCCTATAGCCCACTCGAAAATATCAAGGTCAGCTTAACACAGGGCTGGAGAGCTGACAAAGTGCTTACGGTGGGAACATAAGGACCTGAGCACGAAGTACCAATACCATACAAGCAAAAGGTTGGGTACAGCAATGTACATCTCTGAGCCCAGTGCTGGGGGTGTGGAGACAGGAGGACCCTAGTCTGGCTTTGCTGGCCAGCCTGTCTGGCCAATTGGTGAGCTTTACGTTCAGTGAAAGATCTGTGTATAAATAAATAAATAAATGAATAAATAAATAAATAAATAAATAAATAAATAAATGAATAAATGAATAAATAAATAAATAAATAAATAAATAATCAATACAGGAAGAAGCCAATGTCCACTGCCCTGATCTTCATATGTATCCATCTGCACATGTGCGTTCTCTCTCTCTCTCTTTCACACACACACACACACACACACACACACACACACACACACACACTTTAAGAAATTTCAAGAGCCAGGGGCTGGGCATAGTGATTAAAAGGCTGAGGAACTATTCTAGAGGAATGTAGTCTAAATTGAAGTGGGTAATGAAATGCACAATTGTGAGGGTGTGGGTGAGAGAGAGAGAATGACTGGCCATTACTTCCCAGAAGGAGGGTACCACAGACAATGGTTGTTGTCCAATGAAAAGATTCAGGATTAACAGACGGATAACTGCAACTCTGAATAAAAGGTCCAATCTAACCCCAGGGAAAGGAAAGCTATCAGAGTATACTGGATATATTGGTTGTGTTAGTGCAGAAACAGGAAGCAAAGGAAGAAAGGCAGGGAAGGGGGGAGGGAGGGAAGGAGGGAGGGAGGAGAACAAAATATGAGGACCCAAGAGACCAAATGACTGGACAGAGAATCAGTTGTCCACTCTGGAGCGTCTCTTTGTAGAACAAACCAGGTTACCAGTAAGACACTAATCCAGTCCTGAGTACTCTAAGACGACAGTATAATGAGTCACCACAGGCCCGCTTTGCCCAGGAAATGCTGTCTCCCATCTGTGACCTCAGCTTGTTAGCAGTTGAATTAAAATGTGTCCAGTTTTGGGTGATACTGTGCTCCTTCCATATCTGACCTAGAGGTACCTGAGATGCTCTTGCTTTCTGTTTTGTGCTAGTTTTTATTTCATTTCTTCATTTTTTTTTCCCCTGAAGTTTCCCCATCTTGTGTTTTATTTTCTTCACCTGAATCATTACAACTTCCCTGGTTTTTAATTTTTGAAAAAATTGACTGACTTCAGGCTAGAAAGATGACTCAGTGGTTAAGGGCACTGACTGCTCTTCCCGAGGTCCTGGGTTCCATTCCCAGCAACCGCATGGTGGCTCGCAACCATCTGTAATGGGATCTGATGCCTTCTTCTGGTACACAGGTGTACAAGCACTCTTATACATAAAATAAGCAAATAAATCTTTAAAAAATTTAACTGACTTCATTTAAATATATTTATTTATTTGTTTATTATGCTGCCAAGAATGAAGCCCAGAGTCTCCCACAAAGTAGGCAAGCCCTGTGGGTCTTTTATACTTCGCAAAAGCTTTGCTTGGTTAGTTGGTTGGTTTAGAATTTCACTTGCTTGTTCATTTATATATTTTTAATTTATAAGTAAATCCTTTTTCCCCCTTCATTTTCCTTTAGCTTAGTCAGAAGCTAAATCATCTTTCCAAATTGATACTGATGACTCTTTAAAAAATATATTATTCCTCTTTAAGCAAGCTGTATTTTTCTAAGACCAAGTTTATTCAGAGTTCATGTTGTGGAGGGCCAGAGCACACTTCAATTATTTGGATTTCTAGCAGGACATAAAATGAAGTATATCCTCTGAACCTTTCCCTCTCTAAGCCAAGTGAACTTTGCACTATAGGGCTACCCTTGACATAGTCTCCCCGTGACTACAGCTTCCTGAAAATCAGTTCACTACAGCCCACCACACCAGCCTCTTAGACTTGCTAAGGGCAATAACTGTGATCTCTGAGACGCTTGTACATTTTAACTTTGATCAACAAGCATCTTTTTGGTTTTCTCTTTATATCAAAAATATTTCATGTTTATTTATGTGCACATGCCTGCCTGCCTCTATGTATGTATGTATGTATGTATGCATGTATGTGTATCATGTGTGTGCACACGCCTGCAGAGGTCAGAAGAGGGGCTGGGTCCCCTGGGACTACAGCTGTGAGCCATTTGATGTATGGTCAGATCTGCTACCGGGACAGCAAACACCCGTCACTGCCGGGCCGGTTCGCCAACCATTTCTACATTATTTTCAATCAATATTTTTATTAAGTGTACAAAATAGGGGCTTTCATGATAGTTTCATACCTGCACATTATTATATTTTGTTCTTCTATTACCTACCCTGTCCTCAATAGTTACCCCTTAAGATTTCATAAGAAGTTCTTCTCTCTCTCCCCCCCATACACACACATACGTGCATGCACACACGCACACATGTGCACACATGTGCACATGCACACACATGCATACACACCCACGTGCGCACACGTATGTACAACATGCATGTATGCACATGTGTACACACGCACATGCACGCGCATCTCTCTCATTCCCCACCCCTTCCTTTAGACCTTTGTTTCCACTCACATTGTCCTGCTTTTATATCATATACATGTTTACAAATATTTTAAATCTGCGCTGATTTCACATATACTGAGAACGTGTGATATTTATTATTCTAAATCTGGTTTCTTTTTCTTAACATGATAATCTTCAGTTCTACCCATTTTCCTACAAATGACAAGACTTAATTGTTTGTTTTTTAGAGTGGAACAACACGCCACTATGTAGATACACCAAATTTTCTTTATCCATCCATCTGTTGATGGACACCTAAGCAGCTGCATACTCTGACTCGTGAATGGCATTTCAGTAAGCATAGACTTTTAAACTCTTCTGTAGTATCTGGTGCATATTGCTTTGGGCATATACTTAGTTTATATTTAGTTCCGTTGTCACCAGAACAAGTTTATGAACAGGTTTATGATCCTATCTGCACTGGGAATGCAGACATCTTTGCCAGCATTTCATTGAAACATCTTATTATTCCAGAATGTTGACAGTTAAAAGTCAAATAGCCCCTGTCCACACTACAAAATAGTATTTCAAAATGACTAATTTAACAAGGTGCTGTTAAAATGACATTATATCAGCAGAGAATTGTTATCGGAAGATGTAGGAACACACGCTGTCCACAGAACTATAGGACACCCGTAAAGGAACAGCGGCAGTATTTTCTGATCTCCATACAGGACAATTAAGTTGGCTGTCTTTTCCTCCTGTCTTGGTTTCCTTTCCAGCTACTGTGGCAAAATCGCCTGATGCAAGCAACCTGGGGAAGAAAGGGTTTGCTTGGCTCACAGTTCCAGGTTGCAGTCCATCACGTCAGGGAAGTCACAGCTGGCCACATCACAGACACACTCAGCGAATCGAGCACAGAGTGCAGGCCGTGCTAGCTCAGCTCAGACAGAGTGCAGGCTGTGCTAGCTCAGCTCAGGCCACTTCTCCTCCATTACAGTCAGGGCTGAAATGGTGCCACCTGTATTCAGAGTGGGTCTTCCCACCTTACAAGCAGCCTCCAGGAAACCTGATCTAGCCAATTCCTCATTGAGACCTTCCCAGGCAATCTGTACTGTGTCCAATTACTTCTAATGTTTAAATTCCTCTAGCCCAGTGCTCACCCTTCCAAATGCTGTGGCTCTTTAATACTGTTCCTCAGGCAGTGGCCACTCCCAGCCATAAAATCATTTCCTTTCTATTTCTTAACTGTAATTTTGCTACTGTTATGCATCTTACTGTAAATATCTGATATACAAGATATCTGTTATGTGACCGCAGTGAAAAGGTTGTCTGACCCCTCCAAGAGGTCAGGGCCCACAGGCTGAGAACCACTTCTCTAAAGGACGATGTAGAACTGTGTCATGTCATTACACTGCGTGACAACAAATCTGTGCAGACGTCGTGATTTTTTTTTTTTTTTTTTGCATTTAATAAAAAGAACCTACAATTAAAGAGGAAATATAAGGACAGATGGTGCCATAAAATTCAAAGTTTCTCAAAATTGCTATGACATAGAATATCTAGAATGAGATTCAGAGTTTTGCTAAAGGGTTCTGCCATGTTACATCAATCTATTCACAATGAGAGGAAAGTCCTGTAGAAAGAGGGACAGAGCACTGGAACCAAAACGACGACTCATGTGAGCAATAACAGTACAGCTTCTGGTAAACCTCCAAATGCAACGTCAGCCGACTTTCTCACACATGTAAATGACCACGCCAGCAGAGCTGTGGTAGCTGCCAGCTGCCGGCCACGACATTTAAAGATCGCGAGAGCAGCTGGATTTTACAAAGAAATTCTTTATAGCTGAGCATGCAGTCTCAAATTATTCCACGGTACATAAGCAAGGCAATGTCAAGAAGGAAAGCCACATAAAACATTGTGTAAGTAGTTGTCACTTCCTATCTCTACAGTGTATTTCTCTTCTGAACTCCATACAACCATGTTGTACTGGAGCCAAATATTTAGGGTTTTTTAAACAGATTTATTTATTTAATGTATATGAGTACACTGTAGCTGTCTTCAGACACACCAGAAGAGGGCATCGGATCCCATTACAGATGGTTGTGAGCCACCACGTGGTTGCTGGGAGTTGAACTCAGGACCTCAGGAAGAGCAGCCATCTTAACTGCTGAGCCATCTCTCCAGCCCTGGAGCCAAATATTTAAAAATGTCATGAATTGAACTTAATTCTTAACTGTATAGACAGAGTAGGGCAAAAACTATTAAGATTTCTTGAAATAATTTTCAGAAGAACAGTTATGTCCTGATGTCCAGAGAGAAAAGAATTCTCCTCAAATTTTCTTGTGATGGGAAAATGAGATTTTCATGGGATGTATTCTCTCTTCTTCATACTAATATAGAAAGACATTTAGTTCCCAGAAAGTTCATACACACATAAAGAAGACATACATATCCTCATTCTCCTCTTCAGATGCTGCCACACTAATGCCGTCAATAATAATGCTGCCACAAACAATTAATTCACACTTTATTTCATGTGTGTGTGTGTACGCGTGCGTGCGTGCGTTTGTATGTATGTGTGCGCATGCGTCTGTGCGCGTGCGCACGCGTGCGTGTAGCCATGGCACACTGTGGAGGACAGAGCACGCCTACCAAGAGAGGGTCAGTTCTAGGCACATAACTCCAGTTCTCAGCCTGGCTGGCAAGTGCCCTACCCAGCAAAGCCTTCTTGCCCAACCCAATGATAATTATTAAAAAGAGAAGTGGAAAAATTATTATAGGTTAATAAATGATGGACACATTTCATACTTTTCACTTATTAAAATTTAAGAGTGATTTTAAAAGACAGAATTTAAATAATTTCTTAAAATGTACCAGAAAATTTCTTTCTTTCTTTCCTTTGTCCTAACATCTAAGATTTTATATATATATATATACATATATATATATATACATATATATGTATATATATATGAATGATATGGAAGAGACATATCCACAAGCATCAGAAACGTTAAACCATCTGGCACGTGGTCTGCCTCAGCAAGGACGCTGTGTGTGCTCTGTCCTTTCAGTCCTTAGGGCGGCCCCCAGCCAAGGACACCACGTGGCCTGAGTGCAGACCAGGCAGAGTGCGGTTAGAATCGCTCACATCAACACATCAGCTGCGATTTTTTTTTCAGATAAAGATGCCAACAACGAAGCTAATCTTTTCGGTTAAACAATGCTTTAGATGTGCTTTAAAAGCTAAAAGGAGTACCTAAAAATTATTTCAAATGCTGGAGCCATTAGTAGACTAACACATTTGTCAACAATATAATTAAATATTTCTAAGTCATCTCAAAGTCACATAGCGGTAGATTTTTTGTTTTGTTGTGTTTTCAAAGCATCGTGCTTGTTATTGATATGCTATCTAACAGATAATACATTCTGGATTTTTCTTTGTTTATTAACAAGCCCTTGTAATTAACTTGCTTTTAAATCATAAGTATGATACTATTTTAATTTCCCTCACACTCCCTACCCTATCATTTGAAATCACATTAAGCTGACGCGTAGAGGGCCACCTGGTGTAACACTATGACATTGAAGCGAGCTGCTCTGGTATGCAGGGAATACTGACAGTCTTCTAGGCGAAAATCCATTTCTCCAACTCACGACAGAGCTGGGGGAAATTAATTTTTGCTATTCATAAATAGCTGACAGGTTTAATGTAAATGTTTTGAAAAAGGCCTCAGCCTATACGGCACACACATTACACATGCCGCACTGCACTGGAATCTCACGTGTGAAGCCCATTCAATTTCTAGATCACTGTGACTCAAACTGTTGAAATTTCTCAAATTACTCACAGATTGCAATTTTCCCCATATACATATAAATAACAACAGAAGTCCCCATGAAACCTTTCAGTCAGTGGAAAAAATCAGCAATTTGACACTTAGGATAAATTTCTGTGATAAGAATACTATGAAAATGCTGGTAACCTTGGCAAACCACTGTGTGCTAGCCAGTTGCCTCCTGTGGTCAGAGCTGAAGAGTTTATCCCAAGGAGGCCGTGCTGGTTGGAATGCCCAGGAAGCTGACACAGAATGGCTGCCACCTCGGCCCAGTACAAATGACTGGGCTCTTTTCAAAGGTGAGCATGGACTCCTCCTTCCAACAGCATTTACTCCCTCAGAAGTGGGCATGAGCGTATTCACTCAAGAGAATATGAGTAAATAAAGCTCCTACCCAGATTCGATCTACTTTCTGCAGTACATACATCAATAAATATGGGGAAGTTTTCATTTAAATCAATTCTATAAGGAAGCTGTTTGTTACAAAGTCACCATGAACTGCTTTGACTTTTACATTTTTATTCATTTTTCAAGTATAAGTATTAATAAGTTAATTAGAATAATGAAGTGAAACACAGAATATAGAACGGCAACTCTACGGGTCATCTCCCTTGAAGATGCCAGGGAGCCAACTCATTATTCTAAAGACTGGTAGACAAAGGAAAGGGTCAAGCTTTTAGTCAAACGTACATCAGTGACCTTCCTTATAGAAATATTTGAGCTAATCAATGAATGTAAATGCATCAGGGGATCACTACTTTGTAAACATCACAAACAGGCACTCAGATGCTTGGCTGAGGTAAAAATGTGGAGTACCACCATTGAAAAGAGCAAGCTGCTTGTTTCACTGGAAAGGGAGGGGGGCAGGGGCGGGGACTGCACCGACAACAAGCAATACAAAAACTCTGAGCGTAGTCTCTTCCAATAATAAGCAGAGGAGAGGCTGGGAGACAGCTTGGGAGGCAAGGTGCTTTTTCTGCAAGACTTAGGACTGGAGCATGAGCCCCACCCCCACAGAAAAGCCACAAGTGGTAGCTGCCACTTGAAATTCCAGGGGAGGCAGAGACAGGCAGATCCCTGGGGCTTTCTAGTCAGCTAGCCTAGCCCAGTCAGGGTGCCCCAGATCCCAGTGAGAAACTGTCTCAAAAAAATAATGTGGATGGCTCCTGAGGAACAACACACAAGGTTGACCTCTGGCCTCCATGTACATGCCCTCTCACGTACACACAAACACATACAGGTGGAAACGGAGGGAGAAAGCAGACAGGAACACCATCAGTTCAAAAGAAAGACAACGAAAGACAACGGGGAGATGGCTCAGAGGATGAAGCACTTGCAAGAGTGCAGATCCCCAGAACACACAGAGAAGGATGAGTAGGTAAGGCAGCGGCCATCATCCCAGCAGGAGGGAGGGAGGCAGGGAAGGGCCCCAAAGCAAACAAAACTGGCAAGCTGCGGGTTCAGCAAGATCCTGACTTAACCCAATTATATCAACATGCATGTGCAAACGAACACCCAGATGTACCTCTACACACACACACACACACACACATGAAAAAAAAGACTGTGTGGATATGGTTCAGCTACGACCCAAACAAACTGATAGCTTTAAAGAAAAGCTATGAGACACTGGAGAGTTTGAATACGGAACAGATACTTACTAGTAAGGAGTTATTGGCAACATGTAAGTCATGATAGTGGTGTTATATTATAAGGTTTTCTCTTTAAAGGCATACCTTTCAAAATACTGAAATTGTTAGCAGATGAAAAGATAGGAAGCTACAACTCATTCTGAAATAATTCAGTCAGTGGGAGAATGTAGGCTGATAGAGTTTGGCACAGTGCTGGGGAAGCAGCTCAATTGAACAGATACGGTATTTTATACAATCTGTATATTTTTCAAAACTTTGTAATATACCAACTGCTAACCATAAAATAAGGTCTGAGGAGATGCTGTTTCTTGATAAATTAGAAAATCACTATGTGGCTCGTTACAAATTGGGAAATAACCATGTGTAAAGAGAGATGGAAAACCATTAAAATGTCTGTATGTAAAACGTTCAACAAGAACGTACGGTTGGGCAAGTTCAGCAAAGAGAAGAAGAGTTATCAGGGCAGCCCCAAGGAGCTGCTGGCACCAGTAATCTGTAGATTCCTTGCCGTACAACTTTATAATTCCACAATTTTGGAAGGAATTAGATAGGATGAATAGAGATACAGCACAATTTTCAGGACAAGATGGCTCTTGTATATGATACCATAATTGTAGGACTGTGAAAGGCAGCCTGGTTTCTCTTTGAGCTAAGCAGGGGATAAACAGGCAAGGGATGGTAGGAGTTTTACCATGCTCCTGGGCCCCAGGCTCCTGACATGAGGCCGCAGCTCTCCATAGGTCTGTGGCCATCAGCCACGTAAGGGCAACGCCCCAAGCCCCTCCATAGGTAGAGCATGTGGTCACGTAGCCTCAAGACAGATCTCCATTTTAATGAGGTATCTAAAGGCCTGGAGGTTTAGCCAATAAATTCTCCTTCCCAGCCACTCCTCCCTGCAAAAGGTATTTAACCTCAGCCCGCCCTGAGAAAGTGGGGTACGGTCTTACTCATTACCACTCTCCGCCATGACAATAAACGCCTTAAAACCACGGACTGTCTCTTTTCATTGGGATTCACCATGGGGAGCAATGGAACAGGCCTTCATCTAAAGAGCCACATCTAGTCTCCTGCAGAAGGCCTCTCAGTGCTCCCAGCCATGGCCTCCACCCAGCCAGGCTCCTCCCTGCCTTTCCCCCTTGACTCCAGGCTAGATCTAGCCCACAGGCCCCCACTCCATTATCAGCTCTTCCTCGGCATCCAGAGGCACCCAAGAGCCTGAGAACCAGATGGTCCTGGCCTCATCGTAGGCCCAGGATGCCCAAGCTGGCTCCGTATAGTCCCTGGGACATCAGGCCGTGCTCCCCCACCCCCGGGCAGTCAAACTTCCCGAGTTCTCCTGTGACCTGAGCCCTGGGGTGGTTGTGGGACACCACCTCCAACCCAACAACTGGTGCCCAATGTGGGGCCCAAACCCACAACCCTGGGATTAAGAGTCCTATGCTCTACTGACTGAGCTAGCCGGACATGAATGTCTCATGGTGGCTCAGGTGGGATGCAAACTTGCAGAGTTTCTAGATCTGAGTCACAGCACCAATGATGTGTTTATAAAAAGATAAAGAGATATAATATATGTTCTATGGGAATGTGGTGAGGTATAGGGGAAGGGGGTGCCTCAGAGGGCCCATGTGGAGATGATGGCTGTCAAAACTCACAGACAGACATGGAGAGTGAACCTCAGGTAAGCAATGGTGTCAATGAGGGTTCATGAACATAATAAATAAAACAAAAGTTGAAGCTTGTTGTTGATGGACGGAGGCTGTGCACCAGGTAGGCAGGGACAAACAAGAATGTTGGAGCCTGTGCATAGTTTTCCTGGGAACCTAAAACTATTCTAAAAAATTAGTCATTGAGAAATCTTCTAAGCTACGAGGGTGACTCTAGCTGAGACTCCTCGAAGTAGGGGATATGGAGCCTGAAGGGCCACCGCCTGTAGCCAGGTAGGACTCCCAGTGGAGGGATAAGGACACCAACCTGCCCAGAAAACCTTCAATGTAAAATAAATAAATTAACTAATGGGAAAAGAAAGAAACCCTCTAAGGCACTTTATTGACTTCTGAGTCTGACCCTGAACTTCTGCTTCTTAAAGCTCCGATCATGTCTGAGCTAATCCAAACATCTAGGACATCAGGACCTGGAGCTAAGTGCCCTGGGTCTGAGAGCGGGATGGAATGGGCAGGGTGCAGTAGGTATGGGGCTGCTTTCTGAGTGATAAAATGTTACAAAATTGCTTCTAAAATTGTTCTGAAATGGGCTGTGCCACCCTACGAACATATTAAGAGCCAATGAATTATATATTCTAGAAAGATGAATTGTAGGGCTTAACAATACTTTTTACTTTTAAAAAGAAAATGTGGAGGCATTTGTTATGATGGAGTTTCTGCATCGACTTCATTGGGTTAAGGGATATCCAGACAGCTAGTAAAACTTGATGTCTGGGTCTGTCTGAAAGGTTGTTTCCAGAAGAGATTAGCATTTGAATCGGAGGACTGAGGAAGAAGGTCGTCCTCAGCCAGGTGGACACCTGAATAGGAGAGCAACAACCAAAACCGTAGAGAAGGGGAACCGTTGTCCATGCTTTGAGCTGGGACATCCATCTTCTCTTTCTCCTCACCATCAGAGCTCCTAGTTTCCTTCAGATTCTGCCAGGACTCTGACCACTGGCCCCACACCTGGGGTCTCGGAGGGTAGACTAAAACGAAGCTACCTGAAACATCTGTGTAAATGCCTGAAAACCCTCCTGATGTTACTAGTATTTCTACATTAAAGTGTGCTAAATATCCTAACCTCACTGATCCTCACATACACTAAAAGGGTTTAAATAAATATTTAATGAAAATAATACAAAGGGATTCTTAACAAGCTAAATTGGTTATTTTATTATGATTCTCCGCACTCATGCAGAGGCTCTTAAATTGCTTAAATTAAAAATATCTTGGCAGACATAATGTCTCTTGTTTAAAAGACAGGTGTGTAAGAGAATCGTTTATCCACTTAAGCATTCTGACATTGCCTGATCGCAAGCACTGTGCCAGATCTGATGGACAGAGGCAGACAGGACGTGGGCTTTGCCTATCGGGCACCAGCGTACAGCAATGCACAGGTGAGGGGCAAGCAACTCCAGTGAGAAAAGAACTAATGGAGGTGTACCTGGTATTCTTGGAGTGTAAAGAAAAACAGGGATAACTGCAGAAATAAAGAATTCCTTTGTTCTATGAAAAGTCAATGACAAAAGCGCAGAATTCTCAAGCCCTGGGGGCTAGCTTGTTTCTTTCACCAAATATATATAGTTGCTGACGATGCAGAGGTAAATAAGGTAGGCCAAAGTCTCTCTGAGTTTCCAGGACAACAAGGAAGGTAGGCTGGAACACGTGGTAGGAGTTAGAGCACACAAGAGGAAAGCCCAAGACAGCAAGCTGGCATTGATATTTTAAACTATTATAAGCTTCTGTGTGCCAACCTGAAACCAGCTAGATAAAAAGTGCCATTTCAAAATTCCTATTAAATGTTATTAAGGCAATCTGTGCTCCCTAGTACTCCGACTTCGTGCAAAAGTGCTGCCCCATCACATGGACGGTCAGTATAAAGTTTCAAATATCAGCGCAGAACACACAAGACACCAATTCACTAGTGTGCCTCACTGTGGGCTCAAACAACACAAAGCTGGCCTAGCACAACCTTCAGAGACAAAACTACTTCTGAGGACCCGTTTAACTGGGTTCCTCTATTAGCACGGATGGCAGAAAACTAACTCAAATTCAGATTCTTCTGGCCAAACGCACCTCCTTCATTGCATGTCATCTTCTGAGTGATCGCCATGACTGCATAAGAGCATCTTATGTGAAAGTGGCCGTTTGCTCCTCTCAGTGGCCCTGGCTGTCCCTGGAGAACTTGGGAGGTCACGTGGCATCACATGCTCATTTATTTCCCAGTGAGTTATAACGGCCGACTACATAGAGCTTTATAAAACCTCCTCCCACTTCCCTCTTTCCTGATAGGAACTGAGCACTCCTCAATGAAAATCCATCCACACTCATTCTAGACTTTGATGTATTCATTTTCTTTATTGTACTTTTGTCCTCTGTAAAGACTTCTTCAGCCTGAGATATATTGTAGATCTCATATGTTTTAGAGCTAACTGTAACCAGAAAGATAAGAACAAAATGCAGATACTAAAGGATGCCTGTTACTCGATGAAGAAGATGACGGAAAACAGAGACAGGCAGAGAAAGGAAAAGAAGGATAAGGAAGCCGAAAGAATCAAATGAGAAGAAAAAGAGGAGGAAGATAAAAATAATTCTCAATAATGCACCTTTAGACATAAGTGTTCGTATCCTAAATAAAATACTCCAAAACCGTCAAGATTGATCTTGGAAGGAGAAATTCCTGGATTGAAGAGGAAGGATGAGATAAAGTTACTAGACCGCAAGGATGCTTTGAATTACCCTTAAATTCGACCCCCTGGTTACGGCTTTAAAACACCCCAAATTCCCTGATACTCATCTTCCAGTCAAGAGATAGCTCCTGAATCCCTTCCCTTGAATCTGGCTTCTGAGGCACAACCAGAAAAGGTCAGGTAGTTTGAGTCTGGTCCATTGGGAATGCTTGCTCTCCAAAGGCCTCTTTTGGCACTCTCCCAGTCAGAATTCATCAGTATTATGAAGTAAGTCTTAAGACACACAGAGGGGAAGAGCCAGGACAGGAAGGTAGAGAAAATTATGGGGAAAGGGGATAGGAGAGAAGGCCCTCATCCCAGAATTCTGGTTGAGGCCTCTTACCAGTTGAAAAGTAAGAAATTAACATCTGTTGTGAAGACAGATGCCATCAGATTAAGGTTCTTTATATATAAACAGTTTATGCCAAAGTAACAGTGAACCGGGCTTAAGGCCCGAATGCACATGGATTTTGGATGGAGACACAGTCCTTACCCCAGGTAGCTCCTGAGAGTTTCAAGTGTTATCTTTGTTATAGTAAAGATAGCCTAACTTTAACACCTTCCTCCGTAAGTACACTTTCACCTTACTAATTATAATGCTGTCAGAAGCCCCTCAGGAACCACTTGATGATCATATTACGTTTCTTAGCAATTCTTTGAAAGCTGTAATTCACACCCCACCAAAATACTATGTATGACAATTATAGAAAACAATAAGCTGCCACTCCCTTGAGGAACCTGTACCCACACTTGCTTCTGTATGTATGACTTTCTGCAGATCTTTTCTGAGAAGCCCAGATCCATATTTGACTGTGCCTTATCTTTGCTCTGTCTTTTAAATCTCCATGCTTGGTTCTATCTCAAAAGTACTTTAATAAAATCTCCAACTCACCTTCATAAACCTTCATAAGTCCAGAACTTCTTCTCAGATCAAAGCCACAAAGCCTGGATTGGCCTGAGCTCTGGTCCTTGTCTTAGCTATCTTTCTACTGCTGAAAACAAAAAAACAAAAAACAAACAAACAAACAAAAAAAAAACCAACAACAAAAAAAACATCATGATCAAAGCAATTTATAAAAGAAAACATTTAAGTTGGGGCTCACAGTTGTAAGTTGTAGAGGGTTAGAGTCCATGACCATGGAGAGTACGGCAGCAGGTGGGCATACTGTTGGTACAGTAGTAGTTGAGAGCTTACATCTTGATCCACAAGCATGAAGGAGGGAGGGGAAGGGGGAGGGAGGGAGGGAGGGAGAGACAGAGAGACAGAGACAAACTGGAAATGGTGTGGGCTTTTGAAACCTCAAAGCCCACCCCAGTGACATACCTCCTCCGACAAGGCCACACCTCCTAATCCTTCCCAAACTGTTCCACAAACTGGAAACCAAGTATTCAAACATATGAGCCCAAGGGGGCCATTCTCATTCACACCACCGGTGTCTAAAAATCTAAGACGAGTCCTCAGGTTGCTGAGAGTGACAGTGGAAACTTGTGTCTCCTTCGTCTGCCTCCTCAAACACTGACAAGTCCACAGATAGGCACTCTACTCTACAGTCCCAAATAAGCTACCATTAAGCCATCTCAGTTTAGGTACCAGAGACATGAACAGGAAAGCCATCTTAGAACTGGATTTCCCAGCCTCGGCTATTCATTTTCTCCTGGCAGAGGCCCCAGTAATCAATCATTTGGCAGTGAAGAGTCATCTATGCAATGCTTGTCTCAAATTCTAGATCTATAGAATCAATGAGTCAATTCAATCTTTGTGCTCTTATACCTTTCCAGTTTGAAGTGGTTTGTTTTAACTGCAGCATACACAACAAGAACAGATTTCATTCCCAAAAGTGTGAGGCCATTCTGACAAAATCTGAAATACAAGGCTTTGGTATGAGAGCAGGACCCAGGAAACCTACCACAAGGGTTTAAGTCAAGACTATAGGACTGCGGACAGAGCCCCTGGCAGAGCCCCGGCATAAATGAGACCCTAAGTTCAATCCCCACTACTGCAAAGGAGCATGCAGATGTCACTGGAACTGGAAGATCCTTCTATGGTGCTTAAAATTTGACAGTATTGTGCCCTGTCTACGATGGAAAAGAGAAGAAAAGTGTATAGATTTGTGACCTACCTAAGGAAATCCCCCGGTAGAACACTGGAAGTGTCCACTGACTTCTTGTTGCATAAAGTGGAAGGCTTGGAAGAGGCCTAACCCAGTGTGGATGACCCCTGACCAACAACAACAGAGGCTGACCTCTGGCCTACACAGCACCCAGTTGAGACTGGAGATGTGCACATGCAAACACACATACAAAAAATGTAAGGGAGGGAAGACTGGAAAACAAGATGTTAGGTTTCCGAGTGGAATGCAGAGGGATTATCAAGACTCTAGAACGTGTTGGGTATTATTCTCAGAACCTTTTGACAGGAAATACTTTTCAAATTAAGACGTGCCTTCAAGGTAACGATTAGGTGTAAGGCTGTCAAGAAAGGATCTCCTAACAAAGGTGTCTCCTCTGAATGTGAATGAAAACCCGTTAAGAATTCAGAAGGATTTACTGAACATAAACCCTCCCAGGCAGACAAAAACTTCTGAAGGTTTAAGACCATGCCCAGAATACCTTCCCTGATACACAAAGCTTCTGGGTACTTGAATCATCTTGTCCCACAGTAGCATCATAAGGAGCCAAAGGAGAAAAGGGCTCCTCAGCCATACATGCACAGTAAACCTGCAGGGGGGTTTGTCTGTATGTTTATTTGTTTGTTTGTGGGGTTTTTTTGTTTGTTTGTTTGTTTGTTTTTTGAGGAACTGCCTCAGTTCAGTCTGAAAAGGGTTGTGAGGTAATGTGAAGCCAGAGTACTGCTCAACAGCAGAGCAGTTCAGATGATACATTTTAGCTCTGTGTTTTACCACACCTTTCCTTTTAAAATGAAGACTCCTTCAGACCCCTAAAGTCTTTGTTACAAGAATGCAGGAAAACAAAGTTACTCTGTTGTGAACACAAACATTCCTTACAGGAAACGCTCTGAGTAGAACCAGGAACTCCAAAGGTACCAATAGCCACAAGAGGCAACTCTAAGCCATTAGAATCTACCTCAAACTCATCAATAAATACCAGATTAACTAGCTATACAGACCCGCAATTAATCCTACAGTTTCCTGATGATGTCACTTTTTTAACAGAATCATCATCAGCAATCATCTAATGCTTATCCCAGCATGTGTGCTTGCGTGCGTGTGTGTGTGCGTGCGTGCGTGCATGCGCGTGAATAAGTTCTCTCAGTGGTTCACAGGTTTACAGATGGGGAGACTCCATCCTTGAGGAACCCAACTTAAGGAGTCACATCTGTACTTTGGTTCCTGGACTTGGCAGGATTAACTTGGAGTGGTTCTTCTAAGCACAGAACCTTGCTTGAGGGGACCGGCTATCTCTCTTCAACTGATTCCCTGAAGAGATGCATATCAAGATTCCCCAGAATATGGGAAGAAACAAGGCACTCAAACACATCTTCAGGCCCCAGTAGTTCTCCCAGTCCACCTCCAGTCTCACTAAGGGTCGTTGGTCTATACCGACTGAGAAGACTCGCACTGCAGACTCACTAGCTTGGCTTCTCACAGACCCTGATGCTCATTCTTCATCAGAAGACACAGTCCCACATTCCGTCATGTGCTCCCGTATACATGAGCAGTCTTCTCAGACAACCTGCCTCTACGTGAAGTAGAAAGCACCAGTTCTGGAAACATCTACAGGATTCAAATCAAATAGCTTTTCCCCTTGTCCAACGGCCCTATGCCTGAGTAGTCCCATCTACAGGGTTGGGATAACAATGGTACCTACTACATAAGGTCACTGTGAGCAACACAGGAGATAAAGTATGCAGTGCTTTTTATAGTATTTGCCTTGGAGAAACATTTAACAAATGCGGGTTCATATGGTTTACCACAATGACTATCTGCTTGCATTACCTCTCAAACAACCCCATAAAGCTAGAAGGTATTTTCATTCCCACGGCACACACTCTGGAAACAAGTTTAGATGTACTACATGTATAATCTGGACTCATATGACAAAGAGAGTCGGTCCTTAAATGCATATTCTGAATCTGATTCCAGTGCTCTCCCCACTGTGCCATGCTACATATGAAGGAAGAGAAGCAGTTATCATGGCCACCAGTGAATGAAAAGGATGCTTCTTCTAAACTCTAAGCAACACCAGGTGCTTCAGTGTGTGAGGAGCTACAGCTACTCAGGAAGCTGAAGGAGGACCATTTGAGGAGTTGGGGGCTAACCTGGGCAGCTCAATGAGATCCGGTCTACACACACACAGTAAGTGTGACTCATCCGTGACGGTATGCCTGGTTAACATTAATGAGGGGACACAATTCATAATGACGAAATGCTTTGGTTTCCTCTCGTACAGAATGAAGATTAGCTATCTTACTGTGCTGTTTGGAGCTCATGCTGTATTTTATAAACACAACATCAGTACCACAAGGGAAAAAAATAGGTAAAGATGCCTCTCCTATGCCTGACGACAAGTTTTGGTTGGTTTGTTAATATTTTTTAACACCTTTTTCATTTCTGAAATGTTTGTGATAAAAGGAAGTCACTCAGGGCTTACATTTAATTATCTTCACGAAAGTATACTTAATCCTTTGCTATGCATGAGTTACGGCATCTTCAGGTAGAGATGGGGCACTTAATAAAAATGGATATAGGCCTGGGGACCGAGTTCAGAGGGAAGGGAAGGCAAAACTCATTATGGAAACTGTACAGGTTCAAAATTGCTAACTGCAAAACAGTCTTAGAAAGCAAGCCTTTATGTGATACACATCAGACACTCCACAAACACACATGTGTGCCAAAGGCATGGTTTGTGTCACTGCTTATTTACAAACACATCTAGGGGGGAAATGTTCAATTTCCATCTGAGGAAGGAAGCAATCACTTTCCCTGTGGGTCTAGGACAGCTTTAACGAGCCCGAGACACACAATAGCAGCCATTTCAACTTTGCCAGCTCTCCATTATGCTGAAGCTTCTTGTGGTGCTTTGTGGGAGCATTAAAATGTTATCCATTCTAGAAGCTTAACAGTGAAATCCTTGTCACGTCACCTCCATCAGCATTTGTCCCTGAAACAGCACAGTACACTAGTGACACCTGCTTTATATCTTAGTTGCCATTGTAAAATAAAATCAGGCAATAAGGGAAGTGGTGTCTTCTGGGACCCTTACACTGGTCTACCCTTCTCCTCAAAGCTGGAGCCTGTATTTCCTTGTGAGTTCAGCTTGAACTGGTAGCGTTGCCTCTTTGACATGGCATGTCCTAAGACACTCTGCCCACGCACGCCTGTCACAAGCGTACACTAAATTGACTTCACCTGAGAATGTCTACCTAGCTAGGATCCACTCATCAGAAATACATCTCCTCATCAGACAGTTAAGGACGTATTCTAGAATGCACAGAGCATCGCCTATCCCCATGTCCCACAGGTTGAAGCTTTTCCATGTGTCTTTGGTTATTTAACAATCTCTTTGCAAAGTGGAGTGGTCTCAGGTAGGGGACCAGGAGTTTTGTATAGAGCAATTAAGAGCAAATAATTTAATTTAATTGACTGAATTTAAGAGTCTGTTTGTGTTGGCAGAAATATACAGTATTCTCGTGCTTTCTATGGTCACGCTGGATTAGCCCTCCTACCTTCCCAGTAGCTGTTTACAAGTGACCTTTAGCAATCATTGTGTTTTATTTTCAAAACTAGCTCTGCCTACTTCACATTAATACAGAACATCTCTTGAAGGTATAGAGAAACCATTCAAATGGTGATGTGTGAGAAATAGTGCGTACCCCACCCCAGGCGTGACAGCACATGGCTCATGAAGATGCCTCCAGAATGCTGGGTAACACAGTGCTCATACTTTGGTTTGATAATAAGAAAAAGCATTGCATTTCTAAAACAGAGCAAAACTGTGTCTCCCCTCTCCTCCTCCATGCTCCTTTACTGGCTCTTTTCAAAGATCCGAGATGGAAAGAGCAAGATGGAGGCCACTTGGTAGGTGGGAAGGAAGATGAAATAGCCACCCCCAAGAAAAGGCGAGAAAAACAACTCAAGTCTGTAGAGACTCTGTGCTGCAAATCCACAGTGGAAAACAAATCAATTAGACTGTTGAATGTCAAACAAGACCCCTTATTACTCATGTCAGGGAAATTTCAACTCCATAATAGGTGTGATTGAGATGGCATCTAATTGTTGATCTTTCTAACCGAATTGTCTCACACAGGAGCACTGGGGCCTGGTGGGATGAAATATTTACAACTGTCAAACTCTTCTCTGAGGGGTTACACATTTGGCCTGAAACTTTGGATACTGCCGTGTTCCACTTTGTTCCAGTTACACTTTCCCATACTTTCTGATTACCTGGAGATGACAAAAAGTCTGGGTAAGCTTCACGACAGGTCTCAAGTTAAAATGAGAAGCATCGCTCCCATTGAGATAGCAACAGAGGTATCACAGAGTTCCAGACAAAGAGAAAAATCATCTTTCCTTTTTCTTTCCCCACTTCGGAACCAACTCCCGAGCTCTTAAGAAGCAGAGCCCTGGAAAATCACAAGACCTGCAGAACGATTTAGAGATGCAAAAGTCTTGCTGTAGTTTACTTAGTTTTGTATGTTGTTAATTCTTAAGTTCCTAGGAGAGTGAGTTAATCACATGGTAAACTCCCCAGACAGAGGTTCCTGGCAGCAATGCGTCTTCTCTGTACTTCTGCATTGTCTTCATTTGAAAAAGAATTTTTTTTTTTTTAATTTATTTTGGCATCTTTAGCAACTGCTTTTGGTTTCTCACTGACCAAGGTTATCGGTTTTTGTTTTGTTTTAAAAGGAACTTTATTAATAATCAGAATCTCAATTAACAAATACCTATTCATGTATGTGATATAATCATTTAATTCTCTAAGTGATTTAAAGCCCTTCAAGATTGCAAGTTGCTCTCTTAACTCTAATGATGAAATTATGTTTAATTTTAAAAATTACTTTAAGTTTCTTAAAAGGGAAGATAATTAAAATAAACAAAGTATTTTGCCAAGCACTTGGGGTTAAGAGTTAACACTACATTTCCCCAGTTACCCCAGATACAGCTCTTCTGCTGTTTAGAGAGACAATTCCAGACTAAATTTTATAACCTTTGGGAAAAAAGGTTTCCCTTGGTTCCACACACTAGACATTAAAACCAAATCTCTTCTTTCACCCAGGTCCTCTGTCCCTAACCAGACTATCTCTAGGCTAAGGCTCTGGGTCCTCTGTCCCTAACCACACTATCTTATCTGTAGGCTAAGGCTCTGGGTCCTCTGTCCCCTGAATCACACTATCTCTAGGCTAAGGCTCTGGGTCCTCTGTCCCCTGAATCACACTATCTATAGGCTAAGGCTCTAGCACAGAACAGAGGAAACCAACAAACATTAAACTGGAAATGTATGCTAAAAATAATCCAGTAGCACAGCTCCCCTCCAGCCTAACACTGTGGTATTTACTTCATTAAGTGTTTCTTTAAAACCTCCCAGTGGGAAAGGTACTTAATTTATTTACTGCATGAGCCTAACAAGAACTGTGAAAGAAATTTGAGGTAAATTAGCATGTTTTGGAGCAGGATTGCTGGAACATTAGGTGTTTTATGTGAGGCCCTCTAGCATGTCATACGCAATGAAGCCTTCTGCTTTGGGTTTGAGCATGTATTTTTCTGATAGAAGCTTAGTAACACCAATAAAAAAGTTTTCAAGGAAAAAAAGGCAAAGACAATCACTTGCCTGCGACTCCTGCTCTTTCTAATAAACAGAAGCTACCACTTTGTACTGTCATCCTGTCATTTGTCACAGTGATGCTCCGAGTTGACAAATCCAAGTGGCCACAGGCCACAGCTGGTCTTGCCAGCTCACTGTTTTCCTAGAGGATCTGGACAATAAAGGAAACGTAGAGCCAATCCTACCCGCCAACTTACGTTTTCACCTGAGCTTCTATCCGCCCTCCCAAATTACAGACTCTCTTAGAGGTGCCATGGTCACACCGTCCTTTCCAAGTGTACCTTTGATTTATGTAACACAAGTCCATTTATTTTGATTTCTCCTAGGGATGAGTGGCTCTGTGGGTGACAAGTGAATTAATTTCCCATCCCCTCAACCACTCAATTCCCTTTGTCCTTCTAGCATGTTCTGTCAAAGCTATAGATTTCTCACCAGGGCCTTCATCCTCTCCATAATATTCTGACCTGGTGTCTCAGGCACCTAAAAGCTGGCTCCTAAAAGGCCTTAACTAGTAGCCAGACCTTCTCCCATCCAAAGCTTTTTGGATGGGAAAACCAGCACCCTAAGAACTGCCATGGTGGGGGATCGAGTCTCCCTTCACGGAAGAGCAAACCTTACTTCTCCACAAAAGCTTCATGGATGGCAGCGTGATGCTGTTCCTGCAGCCTGTGTCCTCACAATGCTCAGCCGCTCCTTCCCCAGCACCTGAGAGATGCAGAGGATAAGCTAGCCCATTGGTTACATTTGCCACTAACCTGGTACACATGCAAAATGATCTACAAAGGACAACCCAGCTCCCCAGAGGCTGAGTAGACCTCATCACCAACAGACCTCTCCCATGTAAACACACTAAGCTGTCCCTTCCCATCCCCTAAATCACAACAACCATAACCTTGGCCTATGGCTAGCCACTCATTCCTTCAATATCTCCTTATTCTGAAATATTCTGAAATGCTCAGGAGAACATGACTAACATTGCTACAGCAGAAGACCTTATGCCCAACCATAGGCTCCTCCCATTAATGTTGTCATTCAAACCCACTTACTAAGTACCAGACAGCAGGCCCTAGTGAAAGCACTGGTATCAGGGCAGTGGATAAGACAGGAACCTTCCATTCGTGTCTCACCACCTCAACATCCTGTGCTTTGGAGTCTGACCCCCTTGTATACTCTGCTCAGCACCCTCTCCTTACACAGTATCAACCATAAACCAATGCCCCTAGGGTCAGAGTAGTTCAGCACCAGGCTTGGCCCATCCTTGGAAGAGACTTTGGATTGGGTACAATCGGACATTCTGTCCCACCTATAGCATGCTATCCTAAAAAGCCCCCATTTCCCTCTGGCTCACCTGTCTACTAACCTATCTAGTCAGCTTCCCAACCCATCTACTAACCTATCTAGTTAGTCGCCCAAGTCTACTGAAGGTATTTTTGGTGTTCCCTGGAACCAGGGGTAAGTAAATGTTTTCTTCCTCCTAAACACATTTTCTCTTTCTAAATGTAGGCCTTAGCCGTATGCAGCGGTCTGGTTTCAGGTTCTTCTGGCTGCGATATGAAGCGAGTCAGCGTGGGAAGAAAAGGTTGATTTCATCTTAGAACTCTCAGGTCACACTCTGTCACTAAGGGAAGGCAGGAGCCTGAAGGAGGCAGGAGCTGAAGCAGAGGCCATGGAGGTGCTGCTTACGTGCTTGCTCACCTTGCTTTCTTAGGTAAGCCAGGACCACTCATAGTGAGCTGGCCTCACACACCAGTCATTAATCTGGAGAATGCCTTATAGACTTGCCTCTAGCCATTTTCTTTTGATTTCTTTTCTTTTATTCCCTCATTTAGATACTCCAAACAAGTTTTCTCTGTGCAGCCGTGGCTGTCCCTGAACTCTCTCTGTAGACCAGGCTAGCCTAGAACTCAGATGTCCCCATGCTTCTGCCTCCCGGGTGCTGGGATTAAAGGCATGCGCCACCACTGCCCGGCTATCCAATTTTTTAATTGAGTCCCATTTTCCAAATGACTCTAGCTTATGTCAGGTTGACAAAACTAACCAGGCTTATAGCCCATTCTGTCTCTTCTCCACTGATGCTTTTCTTCTTCCTGTACATAACCATTCGCCATGGTCTTACTAAGGGCTGGGGGACTATGTTATCAACCGTCTGTGTTGGATCGAAGGCAGCGTCTGGGCTAGCTCTGATGGTGCTATGCTTTAATTTTGTTAGAGATAGTGAGGAACCTGGGGAACCTGGCTGGAGACAAAAGAAAATTTTCCACTTGCCCTCTGACTAACTCCAACCCTCAAGAAACTATATCCATACACCCATAAATTCTGGGAACTTATCTTGTACCCTCCCTTCTGAGAGTGTTCTGCTTTATGGTTTCTGCCGCTCAGATAAGCACACCTGTACATCTATCTGTCCTTGGTTAGGCTGACATGCTCTGTGGTTTCTGCTGCCCAGATAAACACACCTGTACATCTATCTGTCCTTGGTTAGGCTGACATGCTGTCCTTGGTTATGCTGACATGCTTTATGATTTCTGCTCTGAGGTTTCTGCCTTTAAAAACCCTGCCTACCCCTCCATCGGGGTCGCTTCCCCTCGCCTCTGCGTAGGCAGTGGGTCGACCCTGGTGCACCAGTCCTGAATAAACCTCCCGCTTTGCACCGAGAAGGCTTTCGTGTGTTCCTTGGCTGCTGCAACCCGAGACTGAGTAAGGGTTCCCCCTCGCAGGGGTCCTACAATAGTCAACATGGTCAGAAGTCCTTCCACATGCTTCTACCCTTGAAAGGGAGGAGGATGAAGGGCCTTGGGCTCTGACCAAAGACAGACAGATTGACATTGGCCTGTAATCCCAAGAGGAACTCTACTTAAATGTATACCATACACTGGAAACCAACCCTTCTGAAGGCTCATATTCTAAATATCTGAGGATGTTTCATAGCTTAGGATATGAAAGTTTCAGATCTTAGGATACTG
>CM052705.1:2400458-2415458 GCA_028551405.1 Uromys caudimaculatus
GCAGCTTACTCAGTAGGCGCCCTCACATCAATCAAAGTGAAGCCCATCCATCTGAGCCTCCGCCTGCCCTGGGCACTGTTCTGGTGTTCTGGTGTGACTGCGTACACAGTCTGAGTAAGATGGAGGGCCTTCTCGGTATCAATTTCCTGGTTGGGAAAACTCTATTATCGCTGTTTTCCAAGGGTTACCACAGAGAGAACTTCAGCACAAGGCCTCGCTGTGTTATTTCTTATGCTGCATGAGAATCTATAATTATCTCAACAGTTAAATGATAACGGGTGAAAAGAACTAAAATTTTTAAAAGTTAAAGCAATTGAATAAGGTAATTATTTTTTTATCTTAATGACTTCAACAAAAGCAGAAAGAGAAAGAAAAAAAAAACCTTACCATGCTATTTAAAGACAGGGTTAGGCATCTGGAGTAATCACTATAAACTAAGTGAGAGAGTACATTAAAGATAGCCTCAAATTACTTGACACTGACTCCATCAGGGAGGGAGACTGAGATCCCTTCCACTCAGAACCTCAGTGGGCTCTGTGTCTCCTCTGACAAGCAGGGAACAAGGAAGAAATGACACTGGGAATCTCTGGGCTCCGACAAACTAGCAGCTTTCATTTCTCGTTTCTTGAAACAGTCACCGTTGGTAGGTAAATGTCATATTACCCATGAGTGACCCAGAAGTCACCACGCTCAGAGAAGGAAAGCTCAGACCACCCAGAGGACGGCAGCAGACGTGGTGGTAAAACTCACATCTTGACTGACCAGCTGAGGTCTTCTGATTCTTGTCACAAATAACCATCGTGAGCAAAATGAAGTGTGCTTTGTTCCCCCGCTTTGGAACAGTTTGTTGCACAAGTAAATAAGACTCTGCTTTGCCTCCATGCGGCTCTCAGATAGGCGGCCCCAGATAACTTGGGGCAACAGTTCGAGAAACTCACATCCTGGATCCTAGAAATACTTACTTTAGAGGTTGTTTTTTTTTTCAATCTTTCTTAGTTCGTGACTCACAATAAAAATGTATTGTGTGTAACAAACACCTAAGCATACATACATCTGAAATATATTTATTAGCCTGATAGAGTGATGACTTCCCTATGGATTACACATTCAAGCCTGTTTTATAAAGGAGAAAACATGGTGATCTAAGTTGTTGACCCTTAACAAAAATCGAAGTAGGAGGTGCTTCCCCTTGTCTCAAAAGAGAGCACATCCTCATTTCTGCAGATCGATAATCCTTGCCTCGACTTTCTTCTGTCCACAAAATTCCTTCTTGATGTAACAAAAGAAAATTCATGGGGAAAAGCAGAGGACCTTGGTAGAAGGAATGGACTTCAGAGGATGAAACGCTCGAGAGTTGCCTTCTAAATAAAAAGAAAAGTACTGTCTCCTGCTTGGAGACAGGGACCGTTCCAGCGACATTCGAGACGCCCTGACGGGAAACATCCCACAATCCTGAGCGTGTCCTCTAGAAACAGCCTTGCTAGTGTAGTGGTGTGGCTGGACTGCTCACTACTGGTCACAAGCATCACTTTCAGGTGAGCCTCCAGCATCTGCCGTGTTCTAGCCTCTCTGCCGTTCACACTACACAGGACGAAGCTAGCAAAGTCTCAGGCAGTACAGGCTAGAACAACAAAGAGCCAGGTGTCCCTTATGCATCTTACTCCTCTCCGCCCATGTTGCCATGGCAAAGGTGAACCCTCCAAGTTCAGATGTTATGAAGGATGGATACAACCAGTCAGGCCTTTTCCTCCCCACTGGGACCTCTGTGCTCCTTTGTGACTTCCGTTTTCCTCCATCTTAGCCTCACTGGGTCCTGACTTGGCTGCCACCACAGTCTCCCCAGTTCTCCCCACTTTCCCATCCCTACTTGGGCTTGACCTGCCCTCCCCACCTCTGGAACACAGCAATATACACTTGTTTATGAATTGTCTAAAGCTAATTTAATACTACAATGACAGACTGTACCCTACAGAGAGCCTACGGACTACAAAGCCTAAAATATTTACCATCTGCTTTTCAAAGGAAGTTTGTAAACCCCTAACCCTGCACAATACTTTGCATATAATATCTGCACAATAAAAAATTGGGAAGGATAAAAAGTACAGAAAATGCTTTGAAAACACCCATCAGTCATAATTGTAACTATCCCACAGTTAAGTGCTTTCATGCTCCACTTCAATCCTGCCCTTGTAAGAAGTACAGGGACAGGAAACAACAAATGCCTGGGCCCAAATCAGAGGGAGCACATAATAGACGTCCATTAAGTAGTTGTTAAATAAGTAAACCACATTTATCTAAAGCCAAATATTCACTATTATAGAGCCATAAGGTGAGCCAATTTCAAAGAAACTAATTTTGAGAAAAGAGTCAAACACAAATTCAAAAACATTTCTAGATACCGGGAATCTGAACGACTACAACCATATAACATACACTCAAGGAGGGCCGAGTTTAAGTCCACCCTGAGTCCTTTGGGCATCTAAGAAAGGTCTCTCACCCCCAGGGCTTCCACGCAAGGGTGGGGCAGACCCTAACACACGTGAGTGAGGATGCTGACTTGTTCTGTCTCCCAAGTCTTGCCTGTTTAAATCTTAAACCTCAACACGATGGTATTAGGAGGTGGGGTTCTTGGGAACTGACATGATGCTTCATGATGGCATCAAGCAAGGCCCCTTATAAGAAGAGGAAGACACCTAAGATGTCCTTCTTTCCCAGCACCCGAATCAGGGAAAGGGGCTTTTTACTCTTTCCAGCTGAAGGTCTCTAACCTTTTATCTGTCCATCGAAGTTCATCCCCAGCTTTCTTCGGTGTCTCAAGCATACCCGAGTTTCTTTTTCTCCCTAAAGTCCTTGACTGTTAACCTTTCCCCATATCTTCGACTTTAACATGATCTGTGCATGCTAATAGATTACATATATGTAGTTACTTGATTTCCCAGTGGGCCGTAAAGGTCACAGCAGAAGCATTCTGTCTTACAGAGGCAGTCTGTCTTTCTTACAGAGGCAGTCTGTCTTACTTGTTTTCCTTACTCTCGCTTTCCCACTGTCCCATAAGGGTTTTTGATATTCAGAATTTCTAGCAAGAATAAGCTAAAAGTACTTCCACTGTTCGCTCTCACACCAAGCTTGAATGGCACACACACAGGAGGGGATGAGTATTAAAAAATTGGAGGTCATTACACCAACAAAAGAAATATGGAATTTGAGGAAGAAATTTTTAAATAATTAAATCATAATTTTGAATAGACTTTTGTTCTTTCTTTGTTGCATTATTTTGTAAGAAAAATAATGTGAAGAGAACAAAAAGGCCCCTCTAAAATTTAACAAACCAAAGTTTACCTATAATATATGCTTTAAAAACCTGACAGACTTATAGCATACAACGATCATCTCAAAAAAAGAACAAAACAAAACCTAAGAATAATTACTGAAGTAAAACAGAAACTCACTATCACTCAAAATTATTTTTATTAATACATATTGTTTCCATGTAAATATTTTCACATAATTGGTAGGAATATGGAGGTTGAGTATATCTTATCAGTTAAAATGTAGTATTTAAATCATTGACTCTTGAAAGTGGGTGGGCATGCTAGCCTTTCAATATAAATGCCTTCTCAGGATGGTGGCACACATCTATACTCTAAGCACTCAAAGTGCTAAGACAGGAGGACTACCACAAGTTTGAGGTCAACCTGGACTATGTAATGAGACCCTCTCTGACAACAAACGAGAAAAAAAAGATAAGATACAAACAAATACCCATTGACATAGAATAAAACATTCTGCACCACAGAGCTTAGGAAGTCAGGGTTCCAACTGACAGAGCAAACCAGAAATGGTAATGCACTATCAGGTGAATGTGATTATGTAGAAGAATTTTAATCCAGCAACATGGCTGCTCTGGCAAGGGGTCACATCCTAAGATATAACCCAGCTGAATACAGACATGCCCGGGATTACAACAGACCTGGCTGGGATATAAACACACCCTTAGTATACACCTTTAATCCCTAATCCTATAGAGAAGGTTAATTTGTAGGAGGAAGCACCCATGTTTGAAAGTGGTGGGCAGACAAAGTGATGAATCAGAGAAAAATTTGAAAGAATGAGTCTGAAATAGGGTAAGTCCGATTCTCTGGAGAACAGCACAGGAAAGAGAAGCTATTCAGAGAGAAAAAGAAGGTAGTGTGTGTGTGCTGTGCGCATGGCAGTTTTACTGGGACAGTTTTATGCACCAGGTTGCAGAGAGAACAAGTTAGACACAGGTGAAGATAGAACGAGCCAGAGAACGAAAAGGAGCCAGGAGATTAGAACAGATTACCAAATTTATAAGGAGGCCGGGGGGAGCAATCCAGTCAGAAGCTAAGAAAAGTCAGATTGAATCAGTCAGCTTGGAAGATTAGATTGTGCAGAGGCTAGAAGCTTCCAGGCCTAGGGATGGTTAGAACAGAGAAGGAACCCTCTGGGCTCAGCCCAAGCTGTAGTCGCATAGCTTGGGTACGGCTCTCATCTCATCACTTCGTCTGAGGAAATAAAAGTGACGTTTACATGATTGCAGCAGATTTATTTCTAAATTGGACTACAGAGGGGTTGGAATAAAAAAATTGACAATCATATATAGTATGTGTGTGCATGTGTGTCTGTCTGTGTGTGCATGTCTGTGTCTATATGTCTGTGTGTGCATGTGTGTGTCTGTGTGTCTGTCTGTGTGTGCATGTGTGTCTGTCTGTGTGTGCATGTATGTGTCTATATGTCTGTGTATGCATGTGTGTGTCTGTGTGTCTCTGTGTGTGTGCATGTGTGTGTCTGTGTGTCTGTGTGTGCATGTGTGTGTCTGTGTGTCTGTGTGTGTGTGCATGTGTGTGTCTGTGTGTCTGTGTGTGTGTGCATATGTGTGTGTCTGTGTGTCTGTGTGTGTGTGCATGTGTGTGTCTGTGTATGTTGTCAGTGTGTGTATATGTGTGTGTATGTGTGTCTGTGTGCTCACATGTCTGTGTCTGTGTGTACATGAGTGAGGGGACAGAGGACAACTTGTGAGAGCCGGTTCTGTCCTTCCACCACATAAGTTCTGGGAATCAAAGTTGGGTCATCAAGCTTTCACAGAGGCACCCTTTCCTACTGATCCATCTCCACAACCCAGGAATGGCAGTCTTTAAAGGAAACAGAAAGGGTGCACTAGAATGGGAGGTAAGTAGGCTTGTTGTATAGAACATGACAGGAAATGGAGAGTAAGCAGGCCGTGGGTGTGACAGAGCTGGAGGCTGTATGGAGGGCATAAGCCAGGGTTTCTGAGAGAGAAGAGTTCAAACGATGATTCTGTCTGATAAACTAGGAACAGCCAAAGATCAAGGTCGCTATCAATGTGATAATTTTTGCCTAAGGAAGGGCCTAGGTAGCCCTTACATTTTCTGTTGTGTGACTTAATTCAGAAACCCGAACTGAACTATGGAACAGTAAAACTACTCCCCACTAGATGCAGTGCGACACCTTTACGTAGTCCTCAACGGAGCTAAAGTGTTAATGGAGGTTACTCTGTCAGTTGGAGAAAATGCCAAGAAAATGAAGCAAGATTTGGTCATACAGACCAGAGGGTAGAAAGTTTAGACTCTGTAAGCTCTTAGCTCACGCCTACACCACATTACGGTTTTATATTCTACCAGAATTTTAAGTTTTAAGTAGATTCTTTCAGACTTGTGATAGACCATTCATTTGTGCCCCTTTATGGTCCCTGATGCAGGAGCTACACAATGAGAGGGTCAAAGGAGAGGGTGCCAATGCTTTCTGAAAAGAGCAAGCAGACAAAATGCTGCCCCAAAAAACTGGATCACAGAAAGAAGGACAATAGTGTTATATAGGTCTATATAAAGACACGAGTCGTGGTACGCATTCTTTAAAAGCCACTGGATAAATAACGGTCGTCAGATATAGAGAAATGTATTAAGAAAATTGAAATTTAGGACTAAGTACAAATCTTAAGGGGAAAGGCAGGTAAATATGTACAATTAGAGCTGTGGAGATGGCTGGCTGGTAAGACTCCCAGCTCTGGAGTTCAAATCCCCACTGCCCGCAGAAGTTCTGGCAGGGTAGGAAAGCCCACCCGTAAGCCCAGCGCTCAGGAGGAGAGACAGAGGGTCCCAGAGCAATGTGCCCAGGTATATCAGGTAACTCACGTGCACACATACACACACACACACACACACACACACACACACACACACACACACACATATACACACACACACACACACACACACACATATACACACACACACACACACACACATACACACACACACACACAAATGAAGAACGACATATGGCAGCATAGTTAAACATAAATAAAACACTGACCAAAAATAAGCTAGTTTTAAACTGGAAAAGAGAATCTTCATCACAGAAAGAAAGAGTATTGTCATGTAAGTATACATAAAGATAAGATCTGTAAAATGTGTATTTAAGAATCCACTAAGTAAAGAAAAGTTGCTGAAATCTATCATGAAAAACAGAAAATTAGTACAAAGTACAGGTCTTCAGAAAAAAGATTAAAAACAAAATTAAGAAAAATGCTAACCAATATCTTCTCTACATCTTCAATTTTTAATGAATCTGAGAAAATGGTGACTTACACTTTTATTTCAGAATGGTCACATGACAAAGCAAACTTATAGCTTCATATGCACAGAACTTGGCAGATACTAAGTGGTTAACTTTTATTATCTAAATAATATACAAATGCATTCTGCTTGTAGCTTTTCTTAGTACTGGGAACCGGATTCATGGCTGAAAGGGTGCCAAGTGAGTGTTCTGCCATTAATAGCTGTGATAAAAAGTGAGTATTTCCTACAATCTGGGAAGAAGGAATCTGACAGAGTGGACTGTTAAAACAAAACCTCTGGAATACTTGTAAGTATGAAATTTCAAAAGAACAGAAAGATACTTTTCAAGGCTATGATAGCTCTGCCCTCGATGTATTTGAAATAAGATCTAAGGTCAACAGAGCTGTTTAAAACCGAGACGAACTTAAGGGTACCACACGCTTGACTTCAAACTTAAAATGTAGCCTGCGATAGAAGAACTTCAGTACATACAGCAAATCCCACTCACAAAAAAGAAAGGAGAAGCTGGCCATGGTGGTGCACACCTTTAATCCTAGCACTCGGGAGGCAGACGTAGGCGGGTCTCTGTGAGTCTTAGGCCAGCCTGGTCTACAGAGCAAGTTCCTGGGATACACAGAGAAGCCCTGTCTCGAAAAAAAAAAACAAAAACAAAAGCAAAAACAAAACAAAATGGGAGGAAAAGGAAAGAGAAGGAAGAAGAAAGAAAGCTGAGAAGCCATCCCAGAAACCAGGAGGCTGCTAAGTGGAGTGGTGCTGCCTCTGAACCTAGCCCTGGGGCTTCTTGCTTTAGTGCACAGTGGTGCAGGTTACTGTCCCTGTTTCTGTAGGTTAATGTTTTCATTAAGTGATTTTTATCTGCATTTACTTTTTCAAGCTATTTCAAATGGAAAGTGAAATTCCACAAGTCTAGCATAGATAATAAATATGTTCATGAGTCAGTCTCAAGTGTTATTCCGATACATAATACAAAGCTTTTTATATTCAATTCAGCCCGAGGCGTAAAGCCAATAACAGGAATAAAAGGCAGAAAAGCTAATCCTAGGGAAGAACATTAACTACCCCCAGGTGTCACAGGACAGACTGCCCAGGGCTATAGCCACCCCGCCTCTCGTGTGAAACTCCTGAGAACCAGGCGCTGACAGAGCATAGACATCAGAGTGTTACATCTCAGGGCCTTGTGTGCTCTTGAAGACATGGGTAACATTGGAAGAATTGCATCATGTTCTGTCCTGTCAGAGGACAAGGACCAAAGAACAAAAGTCCCCATTTTGTTGCCAGGACAGGGGATGATGTGTGCTCACTACCACCTCACAGTAAGTATTCCACTGTTACAATAAAAGTATAAAGGCCGCCGGGCAGTGGTGGGGCTCGCCTTTCATCCCAGCACTCGGGAGGCAAAGGCAGGTGGATTTCTGAGTTGGAGGCCAGCCTGGTCTACAGAGTGAGTTCCAGGACAGCCAGGGCTATACAGAGAAACCCTGTCTCGAAAAACCAAAAAAAAAAAAAAAAAAAGTGTAAAGGCGCACATTTCTCAGTTCTGGTTTCTTTGGGTGCCCTTCGAACCGCAGAACACTTATGAGGTATGAATACACTAGAACTTGTGCTTGGCTACATTAAAGCTTCAATTAATTTTAAATGATCAAACAACGGCACTGTCAAGAGACAAGAAACCATAGGTCTTTTACATGATCCTACAAAGTAGTAGGCAGAAAGAGGTCACTCTCCAAGGTCAGCATTTCACCAGGAAAAACAGTGAAGAAAAGAATTTCACAGAAATGGCTGCAGACAGCTCTGAAGACGGACCGTGTTAGCATAATTACTCAAATAGTACTTGCAAACGTGTAATATCAGCCTATTCCAGAGGATAAAAGACGGACAGACAGACATTTTCTTAGAGACATCAAAGAATTCAATTTTAAAAAAGGAGAGAGAGAGAGATTGAGCATAGGTCATTAATCTTAGCGCTGCAACTGATCTTAAGGCGTGAGGTCTCTTAAAATGAAGATTTTGCAAATGCCATGTGGTTACCTGTATTTTTGCTACCACAAGCAACACTGCCTTCACTACACTAGCACAAACAAAAGGTACATGATTATATATTTGAAATAAATTCCCTACACATTCCCCACTACCACATTGAATTCAAGATTCAAAAACGGTCAGGATAATTTGGTTATTTCCAACTATCAACTGAGACCAATCTCATATGGGAATATTGGCCAATAATTAAGGAGATATCAGTTGCCTTAGCAACAGATTCCTTCCCAAATAAGCACTGTTTTCATTCAGCTGCCTTTAGCCAAAAGGGGAATTAAATCACTGAAATCAACAATTCCTTTGTTTAGCAAACAGAACAGCTTTCCAGGTCTCAAGAAAACAGACCCCTCACAGTTGGTCCAGCACTGCCTAAGGTAGCAGTTTGGTTGAATAAGCCAACCTCTTGAATTACGGGATTTCATCATCAAAACCACTGCTAACAGAATGGCTAGCTTTTGCCAAAGAAATCTAACAAAAGACAAAGCATCTCCTAAGCGCTGCTAATGGCTCTCTTTAGCTATATAGATCTTAACCCCACACAGAACACATATGGATGCACGGATGGATGGTACTGTTCCGGATGCCGACTCAGCAAAGGATTAACTAACCTATCCGGTTAACCAATGGTCAGCCTCTTTTTCTCATGTTTTACTATAGGAGACTAACCTCTTATGACACAATTTTTAAAATACCTTCCATGGGTGATCATGAAAACCGAGAAACAAATAACTGTTTCTAACCATGAGCACAGGCTAGTCCTCTCTGCACGCTGAGGTCCTGTCCCTGTGTTGAAGCTGTCTACAAGGACCAAACTCTGCTCCTTCCCCACGAGTAATAGCAGCCCGTAATACAAGCTCCCTGTGGTCCGTCTCAATGGATACATACCTGAATTGCAACAGGCTTCTCAGAATCAATTTTTTCTTTAAAAAGTCGAGCATGAAACTCTGGTCACAAGACGCTCACGGCCTGGCTATATCCCATGACCACCGACATCTTTACTTCGCCATAGTAAAGACTGGTCCAGCTTTGCAAGTGTCCTCCACCAGACATTCCACCCCGTCATCCTACACCCCTCTCGCCCAGTGCTGTGCCTCACAGCTAGCCTGGGCTCTAAGTCCCTTCCAGCCTGAAGTCCATCCATCTGCTCCCTGTAGATGAGCCTCTGAATGGTTGGGTTTGGTTTTTTTCCTCTTATATGGGCATAATACATGGTCCTCAAAATAAATGCAATACTTCCAGTAAAATGGAGGTGTACAAAATAAATAAAGTCAGGGCATGCCATACAGTCAGAGACCCATTCCTCAAAAGCACTGATATGCAATTTCCATCTATATATCTTCTTTGTATCTATACGTACTTTTTTTTTTTTTCATGAATGGGACTTTTAAAAAAGTTCATGTGTCTGTCTCTCTATCTTTGTCATGTTTATATGAAGAAAAATTCATTTTTAGAAAGTAAAAATGGCTGCAGAGTGACGGTGTAGACTTGTAACCCCAGCACACAGGGGGGGCAGAAGCAGAAGGGACAGAGGTCATCCTCTGCCACAAGGTTCCTTTAAGGCCAACCTCAAATAAATAAATAAATAAATAAATAAATAAATAAATAAATAAATAAATAAATAGATAGATAGATGAATGAATGAATGAATGAATGAATGAATGAATGAATGAATGAATGAAGAGTAAAACTTACAGAGCAAGTTCATCCCACCAGCCCTATTTTGCTTTTTGTTGCTGAGATAAAACACTTATCAAGACCAACGTAGGGGAAGAAAGGGCTTCTCTGGCTTACAGGGTGCAGTCCATCATCAAAGGAAGTCAAGGCAACTTAAGAATACTATGGAGGAATGCTGCTTAATAGCTTGCTCTTCATGGCTTGCTCAGCTTCCTTGCTTACACAGCCCAGAACCACTTGCCCAGAGATAGCACTGCCCACAGTGGGCTGGACCTCCCACACTGATCGCTCTCCAAGAAAATAACATCACAGCCATGTTCACAGGCCAGTCTAATGGAGGCCATTCCTCAGGTGAGGTTCCCTCTTCCCAGGTGACCCTAGCTTGCGTCAAGTTGACAAAAACCAGCCGCACCCATACACTGGGTTATCCGCATCCACTCTGGTTGCTTAGTCTAAGCACTGTGTTCTGCTATTGCTAACTCTTACATCATTTCCCTTTCACTCATGAGAACTAAGCACTGTCTAGTGCTATTATTTACCTTTCTGATACACAAAGCCAAAGCATTTTCAATGAAGCATCCTCAGTATCATTTGGAGTAAAGAAACCAACTAACAAAATTCAAAACTGCCATAGTAAGACACATATAAAATCAATTATTACAATTTCTGTTTTGTAGTCCTTAAAGCTATATTTGGCTTTGATTTATATTTTGTCTCATTTTTCAGCAAAGCAATTGATGATAACAAATATGAATACTGGGGGCTGGAGAGATGGCTCAGCGGTTAGGAGCACTGACTGCTCTTCTAGAGGTCCTGAGTTCAATTCCCAGCAACCACATGGTGGCTCACAACCATCTGTAATGGGATCCGACGCCCTCTTCTGGTGTGTCTGAAGACAGCTGCACTGTACTCATAGACATAAAATAAGTAAATAAATCTTTAAAAAGATAAGAATACTAAGTGAGGATATTCCCCCTTTCCTATACCCAAAAGAGGCTAAGTCTCAGACTGTAGATAATTTCAGCCAAGGCTAACACTTCTAAGTCCACTATTGAACTAATAATGTAACGATTGCTGCTAACAAATAACAGCGCCAGGCCTGTCCTGGATTGAAGCAGACGGCAGAGCAAAGCATTTTACATTAGCACAGGTTACTATCATTTATGCAAATGTCATTTCCCAAGCCCCAAACTGCAACTCCATTCAAACATATCTTTGAAGAGGAGAATTCGAAGTCATATTCCCTTAGGGATGTAGAAGACCACCAGTTATTAGCTCTTCCCAGAAGGTCTGGTTATCTCACGCACAGAACTGAGAAGGGTGGCTATTCATCTCAGCAACAGCTAATCTTTACTGAGAGCCTGCGGGGCCTGTGGCAGAAGTCAGAAAGGACGGTGCCAGCAGCCGCTTCAGTTCAAGCTGGAAGACCGCTGCTGCTCTATAAAATATACATGAAACCAAGCCGCTATTCTGTACCGAGTCACGCTTGCTCGCACATAAACCAAGTAGGGTATCTGTGCCTCTCTGGGCCGGTGGGGAGTGTTTCCCTTTCACCTTACCCACTAGACTGCAGCTGTTCTTCTCTGCAAGTATTGACAATACCGCACGATGGTATCTGAAAACTATGGCTGTTGAACATGGTGTATTGTTACAGGACAGTAAGGGATCAATTCACTTTAAAAGCCTCGATTTGGTCTACAGGAAAAGTGTAATAATGCTGGTTAAATTAATAGTTAAATCTTTAGCTCAGTCGATAGAAGGGACAGCATAAAATTGTACTGAGGACTCTGGCAACAGAAATCTGGGAAACCTCAAATGTCTTGGCATTAAAAACAATTAGAGCTCAGTGATGGTCCCGTGTGATCACGGCCTTCCTCTGAATGCAGGAGCAGAAAAGTTGGCTGAATTTAAAGCACAGAGGCATCTTCAGTTGTTGATCTTGAGGGACTAGACATTAGACTTCTCAAGAAAAGAGATCTGCTGAAGACAGGTGAGTGAAAGGAACCACCTTCATCAGTGATGAAATGGAACTGCACCCACTCAGTGGCAGCCAATGACAGAGAGTAAAACGTCCATAGACCCTATCCAGGCTTTCTTGTGGCATCACAATTAATGGGGGACAATAACACACACACTCCTGCTTGAAGAACTCTGTCACAGCTGAAAGAAACGAAACTGGCCGGACATTTCAGCCTAGCTCCAAATCTCTCTTGTTTGTGTAAACTGGCCAATAATTAAGAGCGAGTTGGAAAGTTACATGAATGAAGTGACAATATATTACTATATTTGCAACTTTTCACATATTCTAAGGCCATGTTTATTTTAAAACTTTTTGTATACATACTTTCCTAATCAGTTTTCCAAAATAATAAACATCAATTTGTTTGCACGTGTGCATGTGCACGTGTGTGTGCGTGCATGCATGTGTATGTGTGTGTGTGTGTGTGTGTGTGTGTGTGTGTGTGTGTGTGTGTGTGTGATGTTGTGGCATGTGTATTAAAGTCAGAGAAAAATCCAAAGGAATTGGATATCTCCTTCTTCCATGTGTGTTTCTGGGACTCAATGCTAGTCTGTCACACGTGGTGACAGTGGCTTTACCCAGTGATTCATCTCCCCAGCCACACCTCAACTCTTACTGAAGAATACAGAGACCTCTTATGAGTGAGAAGACGGTGATGACGTTTGCAGGGCTAACGTGTACTGACATTCTGGTTGTACATGGCTGTGCACATAAGCAGGATCTGTCCATCAAGACTCTGCCCCTGGCGCTCTTTTGTTGGGTTATCTCTTGGGCATCAATTCCAGGACGACATGGATAAGAAAACCAAGTAGGAGGGGCTTCAAGGAGGTCCCCACCTTCAAGGACCCAAGGCCTAGTAGCAAAGGGCTAAAATACAATTACAGTAGAAGTTCTGATTACAAGGGCCTCAGAGCAGAAGGTAGCCCAGCAAGGGTGGGAGGTAAGGTAGTGGTTATGGGAAGTTTTTCAGTTTTCCAAAACACTAATTATAAACTTGACTTAAATCTTTCTTCCACAGTGGAGCCTCTTCCTCTTGAAGCAATCAGTGCCATGTTCTCAACCTGTGAGCCAGGACCCCTTTGGGGGTTGAATGATCTTTTTATAGGGGCCGCATATCAGATATTCTGCATATCAGATATTTACAATATGACTCATAACAGTAGAATTACAGTTATGAAGTAGTAATGAGATAACGTTATGGCTGAGGACCCCCACAACATGAGAAACTGTATTAGAGAGTCGCGGCATTGGGAAGGCTGGGAACCACCGAATTAGTGCTGTTTTAAGGAACCTGCCCGAACGAATCTCTCTTTCAAAGAACAGATTCCCTTGTCCAAGTTAAAATGCTATGGGACAAGGGCTTTTCAAAATACTTCTTCAAGAAGTGACCCTTCCTAAGCTTTCAGGGGTACACCGTTGTCTTAGACCACAAAGACACCCACACACACACCTCCAGAGGAGTTCTCTGCAATTCCCCTGTGTTATCCTGTGACTCAGTCACCTTAATATAGGAGGCAGGCAGGCAGGCAGTATAGACTGTGAACTGGAAAACTAGCTACTCCGATGACAGAGCAACCCCCTTCACCAGATAAGAGTTCCCTCTACAGTCTCTAGAAAAAAAGCTTTTATCATTCCTCAACAAAAGTACAGGGAAATAAACTACCATAAAAATATAGTGGTATAGCTGCTAGTAAAACATCTGTCATTTGTCAGAGAAAATTATGAACCAAACTTTTACTGATGGTTGTGAAATTGAACATATATAATTCAATGTGAAAAAAAAAAGATGAGGCGTCCATATCATAAACTACTTTTAATAACCTGAGCTGGTCCTTCCATATGCAGCCCTCCCAGCGCCCTGAGCTGAGACACACCACTCTGGGTGGCCCCAGCGTCACGTCTAAACTGAAACTTTGTGGTTGTAGAAAACCTGGGCCCCTGATAGTACACAGCTCCCCCAAGGTCACATAGCTAGTTAGAGACAAAACAGGCACAGTACCTATGTCTGCTACGGCCTTTATCCTCAAAATGGTCAACCAAAAAGAACTGCCCCTACTCCCCAAAGAACAAAAAGATAACACATTCTAGTGCTCTGAAATTCTCTAACGTGTTTATTAATTCAAAACAACCCATCAATTTGAACCACATCCTAACGCTGAAAAGCATCTACTTTTCTGTCCTGGTCTTTGACATTATTGACAATTCACATTCTACATGATCACTATCCTTTAGTAATACATAATTTAAAATTTTGAATGGGGGTAGGATGGGGTGGGCAGGGTTTGCTGGAGGAATGGCTCAACAGTTAAGAGCGCTGACTTCTCTCTAGAGGACTGGGGTTCGAGGCCCAGCACCCACAGGACAGTTTTAACTATCCGTAACTCCAGTCCATAGATGGAACAACTTCTTCTGTTCTTTTGGGCTCTTCACAAAAATACAGACAAGGCACTCAAACACATAAAAATGAAAATTTTAGAATAAAAAAAAAATTGAACCTTAGGCAAGCTAAAATGGTTTGGCAGGTAAAGGAACTTGCCATAAAAGCTTGAAAAACTGAGTTTGCATCCCAGAACCCACATAAGGGTGAAAGAAGAGAAATAATATCGCAAAGTTGTCCTCTTTGTCCTCAGAACTCCACATGTATACGCA